>JBCJKH010018477.1:0-17628 GCA_039877255.1 Loriculus beryllinus | reverse complement strand
TGAAAATGGCAGTCCCCAGAACTATACCCAGATGTTCAGTAGGAAACCAGTCAGCATAAACCTGAAAGTAGCATCATTACATTTTGATGTACAGCACAAAGAACACTTCCAAGGCAGAGCTGGCAAAGGAACAGCATCTGCTACCTGCTAATTAACACTTTAAACATGGCATTGCAGGTGGCTGGAGCAGAACAATGCAGACCCGGAGCATACTGGCATGCCGAACCTCACTCTATTAGGCAGGATCTCGCTCCCTCCCTCCTCGCTGCAGAACCCATTCCAGAACTACGTGCAGTGCATTGCATTTGTCTGCTTCTTCATTGCCTTGACAGCCAGTATTATAGTTATTTAGATGTTGTGTAACTGTATTAGTTAATGTTTGCACAGTGCTTTGAATATATGAATTGCTATCCAGCTATTCAGTATTATTATTTCCGTCAGGATGAACCTTTAAAGCATATTGAAAAAGATGGTGCTTAAGCTGAATAACCTCCTTTAAAGAGGAATTGTAGATCCATCAGATCTTGTCAAGATGTTGTTCTACCTGGAATATTTGAAATTATATCTGGTTTTGCAATACCCACACACTCTTGCACATGCGCACTATCCTATATCAAAGATCATTACACTGCTTAAACTAGACTTTGTTTTTATTACTATCAAATAGAAAAAAGCTATACCATGAATACATTACAGATTTTATTAAGTTAAAATTGAATAGCATGTCATATTGACAATGGCAAGAAAACTAGTGCTATAAATCAGAATTGACGATGGTATTTTATATGATCTCCCTTCATGTTATGTCTCCTACAGGTCAGACTAGAATTCCGTTGATGCAGAGAAATTAAGCAGAAAGGTGATAAAAGTGCAATTATACCACTAAGTTTAAGGTCATAAATTGTAATGTGGAGACTAGAACTAGAATTAAAGTGACATTTCTAATTCCAAGGTAGCAGGTAAGATAGGTTATATGTTTCAGTATAAATTAGGCATATGATGAATTGTGTCAGTATGACTACATTGCTATAGGCTAATGCTTTATGGTGGCTTAACATCCTCTATCAACGAGAATTGTATTGATTTGAAAAGTTTTGTAGTCAATCAGGTGAAAAAAAAAACCAAAACCAAACCAAAACAGTCTTCTGCCCAGATGAGCATAGATAATTCAAATTCTCCTGGAGATTTTATCTCAGAGAGAAAAACTAAGTAGAGTAAAGTTTGCTAACTTACAAGAAATCAGGACACGCTTACTTTGAAAAGAAACCTAAAAGCAAGAGTGATGATAGCTAATGCAGATATAACAGCAGCTGTGTCTGCAGAGAGATGTGGGGGTTATATCAATGCATGGAAATAAAGGGCAAACCTACTTATTAGAAGCCAGCCTATTTCCTTCAGCTAAAGCTTTTCATCTAATGAAAGTTATCACCTCTCTTTAGACAGCACGCTCCATTTAAAAAGATTGATAGCTTCACATTACTGAAGCAATAGCTTCACAGAACTTGTCACATCTGATGATAAGGTATGTTTTCTTTAAAGCTGAAATCAGATGAAATATTTACCTTTTAACACACACGCTAAGGGTCTCAGCCCACATTTGCTGGTTCAGAGGAAGTCTGGAAGTACTGGAATTTATTCAATATCCATGGGCTGAACAGGTTAATGAAGTGCCAGGCAGGCTGGAGGCTGTGAAAGAGGCTGGGTTTGGTTAGCATTTAGTCCAATATTTTTTGGACTATAGGCTTAGAGGATTAATCAATGTTTGAGAGGAAAGATTAATATGAGATTCATGTAGATGTCTTCATCTTTCTGAACCAGTCGCTGGAGCTCCTTTTACAGCTGAGGAAGAAAAATGAGTGCTTCTAGGATGATTTATCCCAATGTAGATTGTAAAATAGAGCAGACAGCCCTCGACACGGGGTAACTGGAATGAATAGTAAAATTATAAGGCAAAGAGATCCCACATTGCCTCTGATACTATAGTCAGCAACTAAGTGTCCTAATTGTGTATTTAGAAGATCAAACAAAAGGGCCTGAAACTTCCTGTGTTGTCTTTCTCTCACCACCTCAGTTAATATAAAGTACAGTCTTAGAAGAAAGGCAGAGACCTTAAATCCCTACAAAAGGCTGTCTTGATAGTTAAAGATTTACTCAGGAAATAGAAGCTGCAGTTTAAAGTTCCATCTCTGTTCTTGCCCAGCTGTCCTATAAAGCTCAGCTTAGCTGTTTGGCATTTCCCTAGACCAAGAAGTCCTGAGGAAACCACCCTGTCCAAGGGCAGCCATCCAGGAGAACAGAACACAACAGCTTCTCCTTTTTCTGCATTTTGGAAGAAAACAGGAAAAAAGGGCCCTTTGGACATTCTCCCCAGACCCCATTTCTATTCTCTTTCTTTTATTTGTGCAGTTCATTAAGCACATCCAGAAGGAAAGACAGAATGAATCAAGTCTGTGACACTATGAGACTAATTCCAGCCACCCATTTCACTCAAATTGTTCCTTCTTCTCCCTGGACCCCACCATGTGTTTGTCCCACCTATTCAATCTGCTTGCCTTTGGCCATGGACTGGCTTTCACAAGTTGTGTCCATATTGCTGAATAAATTAGCGTAATGGGGTAAGCTCAAACCCAGAACCTGTAAATCATCCACATCTCCTACTACTTATTTTGATTTTTATCCTACTTTTGGTAGCAATATAGATGTCAGGACAGCATTTAAAAAATTAGTAGTATGATAATATAGGTTGCTTCATAAATTCTCCCCACATAGTTAATGATGCTTTCCTGTGCAATGAACTCTGCAGAGTTCTTCTTTCCTTGTAAAGCCCCATGACTGTCCGTGTGTGTTTGTGTCCAAGTTAATTATAGCATAACCTTCCTACTCTTACCTGGTTCTAAAGTGTGGGTTCAGACAACACAGTAACCAAGTCTGCGATATTAAAAGCAGACATATTCGCTGTAGCCCAATACCCAGATTTAGGATTCTATCTTATAATAATTTCATGGGAGAAAACCCTATGAACTTTACAGGAGCTTTCCTTACTCTGGACACAGATCATTTCCCTAGCTTGACTATGAATGCATATTTTTCACATACTAGAAAGCAGGTGCCAAAGAAGCTTCTAAGTGAAGCACAGCAGCACTGCACATTAACCAGCACTGTGTTCAGGTCCATAAAGTAATAGAGGCAAAAGTGTATCGTGGGAAACAGCTGGAATCACACTGCCCTGAAGGCTGGGCTAAGGTTGCTTGCTGACAGATTGGCTTCAGGCGGCTGTATCAGGGTGTCAAAGAAATAATCCAAGCTATTAATCCTGAAAGGGCTTTAATAATATTTTTAGTGCATCTTTTCCTTACTTAAAAATAGGGAATACCTAATTGGGTTATTTGAAAAAGCACATTAGTGCTAATGAAATCTCGGTACAACACAACGTATAGCGTCGTTTCTATCCTTAAGATGTGGCTCTGTATGTTCTTCCAGACGTTTTTCATGCACGATTTCAAAATGGACTGAGGTAACCTCTCTCTTTTTGTTAGACTAAATACACTGGAGCAGCAACGGGCTGTTGAAATTCAAGTCTCATCTTCCATCCAATCTTCACTGCTTCCTCAGAAATGCCATCTGAGGGCAGCTAAAGAGAAAAAGCAGTTGGCTGATCTTCTGGCACCTTCAGTGAGATTAATGAATCCATCATGAGAGAGGTCAGACAATGTAGCTCGCATCAGTCCCGAGTCACTGCCACAGGAACACAGGCATTATTTTAATCTCAGAACTTTTCCTCCAGCTTTTCAATTTAGCAAACAACTACTTTTTGCAGGAACGAGGAAAAGGGGCCATGGGCTTAAGTAATTAAGCTGTGTGGAAAGGGGGAAGAATGTAGGCAGAAGGATGGCCATAGGGAGAAGCTGTAGTACATTTGGAGTTACAAACTTTATTGCCATTTCCTCCTATGGTGAGAAGAAGTTAGAAGGCATATACTTATTGCAGGGAGAGGTCCTCAGAAAGCAGGTAGGTAGGAAGAAAACTCATCTATAAAGTTACACTGGCTGTCATTGTGCTGCTATTAAGTCTGGCTCAGTTCCAGCATTTCTGCATCAATGACACTAATACCAGCCTTATGGAAAATGGTCATTTCTTTGTTATACCAGAAAGTTATCAAATAGGTGCTGTTTCCTTTTGATTTGCATAGTTCCTGCAACTTGTTTTAGGGACAATCAGGAAATAAAGGAAACAGAAGGAAGACAGTTCCGTGGAGACAGAACTGAAAACCCAAAGGTTTATTGCAGAGAGCTGCTTATGTAGAGTGGGCAGATAAAGAGAAAAAAGTGTTATGTACCAAATAGCACTCATGATCTAGTTGAAGATGTTCTATTCATTGCAGTAGATGACCTTTAAAGGTACTCTCCAATCATTCTATGATTCTATGATTGCTTGTGGTGCTGAGATAACCTTGAGGTAGCACATTCAGTGACGCAGGTTTTACTGTTAATGAAAGAATGGTGTGCAGTTATTCTTTTGTGCAAGCTGTCACTAAGGAGGGTTGTGCGTCTGCTTTCAGAGTGCAGAAGTGTTCTGAATAGTATTAGTCACCTCATTTGGGGCTCAGTAAAGCAAAATGAAACGGTTTGCACTAGATAACACTAGGGTAGGAATAAATAAACCCACTTCTCCTCAGCATGCATGCATATGCCTGAAGTATGAAATAGATAGCCTAAATTAATCTGGAATGTAAAATATATCTGTTTAGATGCCATCAGTGACACTTTCTTTCACAAGTTATGCACATGAAAGTACTAGATGAAGTCACATAGCCATTTTATGCCAAAACGTAGGAGACGTACATCAGCCAGTCTCCTGCCTGTGCTAACTGCTGCTCAAAATGCCTCAATGGGACAACTCTTCACTTCTATTCTGATGTACCCCTGTACTTCTTCAACATTTTCTAGCTTCTACAAGAACCAGAGATTTTCAGACTCCAAAGTGCTGCAGTTGTGCAGTGATGCCTAAGACAGTACAGGAGAAATCAGATTCTCTTTGAATATCTGCTGAAGGAGAAATACTGTGCTTTATTACATATAAATGCATTAAGCTCTCTCCTGGCAGCCCACTTTTTTACATAATATGTTGCATCATCAGTCTTGTCTTCTGAAAACGCACAGAAAGCAGCAAGAGTGAAAGCCATAGTATCAAAAGAAAAGCAATTATTGGTGTAGATGGCCTCAGGCTTCATACCGCACCAGGCATGTGGTTGTCAGTATGTCCAACCAAGAAGGCTGTGTCCTTACTCTTTGGAGTTGGCCCATGATGTCCTCTCTGGGACTCCTGGGTACCCTTTTGCCCCTGACAGCAATCACTTGGCTTTCATTAGAAAAAGATGATGAACAGAAACGTAAGGAATATCATTGGTATTTCACAGGGCATTTGTTTTGTGTGGGATATTTTCAGGTAGAGAGAGAAAAGATGGCTTGACATGGATTTTGTTAAGGAACATTATATAACCTTCCCACATGCATAACAGTGAGTTTTATCTATTTTCAGGCTTAAGAGAAACACTTTTGTTCGCTACCATTCACGTCTGTATAAATATCTCTGTGGGCATGTGACATTGTCACACACTCAGAGGCAGAACCATCTCAGAGAATACTTCTGCAAATGTTACATCCCAGGAAAACCAATTGCCTTGCTAGCACCCCCAGTTTCAGAGGAGCCACTCTCTGTACAGAAGCAGGGAGAGCTTCCATTGCTATTAGTTATCCATGTCCTTTGTAGAGCACTGACAACACGTTAGGCTGTGGTCTCTGTCTAAAAACTGTTAAGGAGCTTTGAGGTAAAAGCTGTGTTCAGCACTTAAAGCTGAATAGATCCAGATGATCTCAGTTTCTATAGTTTATTTTCCTATTCCATTTCAAAATACACTTTAAAATATGACTTTAAAATATGACTTTAGCAGGCTGCTTATGCCTTTTCTGGTAATTTTTTTTAAAAAATATAATATTTAATTTAGTTTGTAGTTTCTACTTGGTAAATATGTGTGTATACGTATATATGTATATGTGGATATATAGTGTGTGTTGGTACTGACTACTTACTTGCTGAGTATCCTTCCTATGCTGTGATTTTAGAAATGCTTGTGAAAGAAAGATGTAAAGATGGAGTCACAGAAGCCCAGGTTAAAGAATTTCCTCATGTAGAATGAAAGAGTGGAGAGTAGATAATCCTGAATATTAGAAATAGGATTAAAAGTAAAATAGGAAGTAAGGGATGGAAAGTTATATTCTGAGGGGCTAAATATTATGTTTTTAACGCCTACCAGAGTAGTTCACATGATGGATGGTTTACACTTCAGGCAGCAATAGTTTCTGCAATCTCTCTCAAACATACCCGTCCTCAGAAATGTACCTGTTCTCCTTCTGTTCTCCTACTATGAAACAAAATTGATTCTTACTGCATGACTAAAAACTGACCATAGTGAAAATTTCCAGTGAAACAGCAAACTCAAAATGCCAACATATTAACGGTCTCTTAAAGAAAACTTCCAGTTTCTTACAGACATGAACTGGCCTCTTAGCCTATTGCTTCTGTCAAAAGAGCTCCGTGGCAATTTTTCCATGCAAAAAGTGAGTCCAGGAACACAGTTAGCCCATAACCCCAGCACTGCACAAGACACTGAAAGAGACTGCTGAAACAGCCAAGTACCTGCTCAAGGAACTGAGAGAATTAAGACATAGTCCAGGATGCGGATGATTCTTAATTCTGACAAAAACTTTAATTTCCATGTTCCTTTCTCCTCTGATGATCTCAGAACATTTTACAGGGGTGAGTACCATTTCCCCCTTCACCTTTTACACATCTGACTGCAGTTGAGGGCAGTTGTGCAGAAAACCAGTCTGCTTGTTTTAAGTCAAAACTTACTTGCATGCTCTTTCATGATAATCATAGAATCATAGAATAATTTAAGGGCAGAGGAACATTACCTGTATCTCCCTCCTGCCTTTTCCCTTTTCTCCTTTGTACATATGAAAGTCTTTTTTTCCATACTCAACATAGCATTTGTACTATCTCCAGTTACAGCCCAAGTATTCAGAAAGAGAAAACTGCTGATAGAGTTAACTTGCACACAGCAGTAGACAGGACCTCTGCTCTAATAGTAAGATACAGCAGCAGAACTCCTTACTCCTGCCCCAGATTGCTACCTTGTGCAGAACTGTTTTACATAAAAATAACCTTGTGAGAGATTTCATAAACATGATGGTTAAAAAGCTTTATATTCACTGATGGTAAATGAGAAATTTTAAGTTATTTTTAGCTGACACATTTAACAAGAGCTTTTATGGAAGGATCTTTCACATACTGTATTTGAATAACAAAGAGAGAAACCAGGCTTTTACAGGACAAACAGTAATGCATATTTCTCACTGCCCTTACCACACAATAGTCTCTGTTGTTGTTTGTAAAACCCACAGTAACCGGGCTGTTTCAATAGTTGAATCTTACTTGGTGACCATACTCATTAGACTACTAATACTGGGTGGGGGTAAAACCACTTCATGAAAAACTTCATTGTCTTTTGGACAATATTATGCAAATATTCTCAATTAATCTCAGAGTAATGAGAATTTTGTAATGCAAAAGTTGCAGTGAATATTTGATGAAGTAATATTATGCCAACAGTCTAAACATGGCTTGATTATGGAAATGAAATTTGGGTAGGGAATTCAACTATTAAAGCACAAAATATCTAATTAAATGGAACTCGTGCATTTAATTCCACTTATTCTCTATGCAAGAATTCTTTTTCAAGTTCTATTTAAGTAAAATTACATAGCAACATATAATTAAAAATCTAATACCACCTTCAAGTTATGAAAGGCACCACACTTTTAACAGGAAAGAGCAGCCTGCATGAGAGATTTGCATTAACTGAAACAAATGTTTTCACTGTCAAAATGCATTTGAAGTTTCATGTTCAGCATATGGAACACTGAGCTGATCTCAAGGAAAAAGGAAAAGCAATAAGAAAATGCATTCACAAGTATATGAAGTATTTACACATCTTCTATGTAGCAGAGGAAATGCTCTCAGCTCCTGAGTATTTCATAAACACTTGTGTGAATATTCATATTTCATAGAGTTTCTACCCAACAGCTCATCATCTGCTTATTTGCTGTGTGTCACTCTCCCTGTTAACACATTTCAGTAATTCAGTCCCAAAACAGAAACAGTTGCATATCATTTACATTTACAAAACATCACAAATGGAAGAAAGTCAGTCTACAGATAGCTCAGGGGCTGATGGCAATGCCTGCCAGCCTGCAGTGCCAGTGACAGGGTCAGATTGGTGACCTTGTCTTCCAGCAGAAAATGCATTCCTGCTGATAGGCATTACCCTGCTGTATTTAGGCTCCTTTAACCTGAAACTCAGCTTTGCCCTCAAATGAGACAATAATGTCACCATAATGCCTCAGAGACCAAGTCATGGTGTAGGATGCTGGTGTGGCTGATACAAAATAGGGCAGAAACAGGTTTCCTGTCAGACGCTGACAGCTGGAGCTGGGTAATACCATCACTGAAAGAAAAATACAAGGATAATGTATTTGGTTAAAAGCAATTTTTCCGAGGACCAGTAACCATTGTTCGCATTTGATGAGTGATTTCAGATGTAAAAAGATACCTGAAAAAAAAACTTTATTTTTGTGCCTTTTTTAATGTTTTGGGTTTTTTTTTTTTTTATGAAGAAATGTGCTTTTTCATTTTAAAACCTTTTTCAAAAGTTACATTTTTATTACTACAGGTAACATTCTTCTTGAGTGGAAAGCTTGGCAGTTTGAATATCAAAGTGAAAAATCTGTTATAATTACATATTTATAGTATACTTACAATCCAATTGCCACACAAGCAACAACTGGATAAAGACGGGAGGCATGGCATTGGTAGTTATTGCAGCTTCCTAACACCTTCAATTTTGCCAAGCTGTTTCCAAGCATGCCAGCAAGAGACTCAAAAGCTTTGAAAAGTGGGACATGTCTGTGAGAGAGCTCAGAATATTTTGCTTGTAAATTTAATGCTCGCTGATAAAAGCTATTACATATTTAAGTTCAATCAGTTTCCAACTGGTTGGTTTGCAACTCCCTGCTTCATCCTAAATAGCCTGACAATACTATATTTAAAACAATCTGTATCTCTCTCCACAGCACACAGAAACAAAGACTGATAGCAAATTCCTCTCAGACCACCTAGAATGGACCTATAAAGTTAAGAGCATGAATAACTGAGCGTCAGAATAGCACAAATATTTACCAAATTGTTTTAGCTGGCTGACGCAATACCCATGTCACCCAAAACCAATTTTTCCAGTGGGATTTACATCTCCAGACCAACACTAACATACCGAGTATAACTAATGTATTTGGGGCGTCAGGGAATTTAAAGATTGAGAAAAAACAATGAGGAGAGAAAATAATGGTGGTTAATACAAAATGAGATCAAAAGAAATCCATCAGTATGAAATGGGCTATGTACAATATCTCCCAGTATAGCAATTGTACTAATAAGCATGCCGTTTCATGAAGCTGAGTTATTACAAACACTGGACTGTAATATTAATTACACCCTGTAAAATATGAACAACTTTTAAATATAGAAAAGCTGCTCTGAAACATAATAAATAGATATAAATCCACCATGAAGGTACTGGTGTGTATCCTCTTCCTCTCCAGACAAACTTCTGATGCGCGACAGTTAACATGCATGGATCAAGAAGAAAAGAGAGCAGTGAAGTGACATCATGATGGATTGAAATATTTCTGCTAATACGAAGGAGGGTTCATATGAAGCAGCAAGCCAGGTCAATTATGGGTGATTCACGATATCTGGTGATGGTAGAAGGACCTGAACATGGGAAATTCAGACCTAGGATGCAGCATCAGAAGGTAGGTAAGTATACGTCTTCTAATTTGAAGTCACTTGAAAGGTACCCAGAATCACCTAGTATAGGGCTGAAAAGCTACTTCTATACCATCAACAGAACAGGACCAGGAACCTGAGCCTTCATGACATGGCCTGGCTGCTTCTGTGTTGCAAAGCATTGAGCTGGGTTCAGGCCATTCCTTGGCTATTCCCTTACTGCTAAATTAAACATTATCAAATCATGAAATTCAGCCCCAGAGTTAAATTGTCTGTACCGTTCAGCTGTAAGAACAGTCCCTAGCATGGGACTCCCATACCAGTCCCTAACAATCATCAAGTGTTTGGGTTGTAGCATGGATCAACGACTGCTCACAACAGGCAGTTCAGGCACAGGCAATCTGGTTTTGACTATAACAGGTTTTGAAAGTATAGAGATAGGTTTTTCTGTGACACCCCAAACTCTTGCAACCCCAAGAAATAGTTCCTTTATTTTTAGTGGTATTTCAGCTCAGTGCCTGATCGAGATGAGTGCTGTTCTGCAGTCCACCACAGTGATTTTTAGTAGTAAAGCAAGGGAATGCAGTACTTCCCTTAGAGGGGATGGCATGAGGACATACAAGGTGCAAAGCTTTCTGAGATAAAGCTGAAGTCTATGTGGAGAAGTGAAGGAACCAAAAGTGCACTTGTGTCCATGTCATCTTTATGTGACCAGTCTGAATACTCACCAAAGTCTTTGTATTCAAGTAATGTAGACAAAATGGCCCAAAACAGGAGCAGAGAATTAACAGTTGACAAAGGGAATTAACAGTTGAAAAATATTTGAATTTGAGCTGTGACCTTTTCTCATTTAACAGTAGACATGCCTATTGGACCTAGCCTCAGCAGCTTTCTTTATGTGGTGGTTTAGTATGTAAATGTACCTGCCGTGTCTTACATTGGTATTTACTAAACACTGTAGTAATATAACTACTAGCTATACACTTATGGCAAACCACAATGAGAAGTTGGATATACAATACTCTATTCTAGCATTCATTTAAAAATGCATGAAGTATGTTTTTTATAAACATCTAAGTAATATCTTCTCATATGTATACATTTCTATTGGTTCTGAGGACAAATATATTGAAAAGCCATTAAGCTCTGGAAACTGGGCTGTAAGTGATCAAACAAGGAAATTGACTACATAGCTCAATGTGGGATGAGCATCAAACAGTAAATTAAGGCTTGTAAGATTGGGATAACTGTCTACACTCATGAGAATAGCTGAAAATAGATTTAGAGCAAGAAACAAGAAAATACATAGGCTTAATTCACCACCTTCTAGGAAGTTGCATCTTAAGTGACAAGCATAAGTATTGATCTTGTAACAAGCATCCTAGTAAGCCTTTAATGTAGCTCGGGATTCAGGCTCTTTGAATTAAATAAAGGTAGGAGCTGCACTTTGTTCACTGCAAGTTTATAAGAGACTTTCATGCTCACTGTAACACCTCTGTGCATGCCCCAGTCTCTACATCTGTAAATAAAAATTAATGTGTTTGGCATTATTTCTGTGCTACACACTTTCAGCAGCACATTGCTGGGAGCTCTGGTACATCCATACGACCCCAGTGTGGCTGGCTAGACCCTGTACTCTTGAGAGCATGGAGAAAGACCTGCTACTCTCTTAGACTCTTTTTAGGGACTTTCTTTTGCCATGATAACCTTTGGTCTAGCCCCTTAGAGACATTCCCATGGGACATATTGAGTCCTATATTGACGCAGGCCTGGTTTCAGCTTCTTGAGTTGAACAAGTCCACAGCTTTAGTGGCAGAACAACAGAATATTCAGGACAAGGAGTCAAGACAGATGAGATCAGGCAGAGAAGAAACATAGCCAGGTTTCTCTAAAATTACACTGGCACAGCTCATTCTGACCTAAGGCCTCAGTTTTCTCCCTTTCTTCCCATTTAAATTCACTTTGCTGGCTATTTTTGTGGTGCAGATTGCTTCCCTGCCCAGTAAATTCGTTATCAATGCATAAGTAGGCTCCATCTTCATCCTCTACTCTCTTCGTTTTTCTCTTGTGCTTTTTGGGAAGGAGCATATCATCTGCTTTCTTTCTCTTTGCATTGTAACAAAAATACTGTAGGAAAACAAAAAGGAAAAAGAAGAATCTTCCCTGGACAGATGTCCAGGTTCCATCTTTAATATGACACGTTATCTCTCATGCATGTAATAGACGGTTCAAAAATCTATCCCAGCTTTTCAGTATTTTCTTATTTCCAAGGAGTCTTCTTGTAAATGTTTGCTTTTGGAAAAAAGATGGTGACAAATCACTTTCCAGGTTTCCATGACTGCTGCTGCAGTGGTTAATTTACTTCTTTCAGTCTTTGTGTCCTGTCCTTTGAGAATTCACCTAATCTGATTAGGCTTCCTTAGGTAATTTGAGAATTTTATGTTACAGTCTTTCTGTCTAAAAAAAAAAAAGGAATTTGATTTTGTCATTCTTTCCCCTGAAATATTTGTGAACTACAGTATATAACTATAGCAGACGTGAATAAGAAACAGAGCTCCCAAGTCATCTACAGTACAAAGTTCACGGGGGTAAGAAGACCTTTCCGTTACACAGCATCATCATAGTTGTTTAATTTCCAGTTCTCCTCATAGAACCATATGAACCATGGAAGTAAAGAACCATATTTTTAACCTCTTACTCAGTAACACACAGAGTGCCCTTATAATCAAAGAATCAACTGGGTTGGAAAAGACCTTTAAGGTCATCAGGGCCAACCTCTACCTCAGGACTGCCAAGGCTACCAGTAAACCATGTCACTAAGGGCCTTTAACACTATATAATTTAAACATGTGATTGAATTCCTTTAAACAATTGTCCAAAAACATCTTACCACTTCATTATCTTTTCCATTGCTTATTTGGCATCTGACATCATTTCAGTTGTACATCTAATTCTGAGTTTGTAGCTAAAACAATGAGCGTATGTTTTTAATCATCCTTTGTCATGAAGCGGCTGAAAAGATTCACGTAATGGGTAAACAACAGAAAACTTACACCTGCAAAACTGCATGGTTATTGATTTCCTAGCAAACTGGTCAAGTGTGTGAGTACAAATCCATGGTGGCAGATGTTGGTCATGCCACCCAGTTAATAACATGAGGAGAAGAAATTGTACATGTGACTAGCTTTTCACTGTGGTATTTGCATGAATTTTGACAACAGGTAAGGATCCATCTAGGTTTTAGATTCAGCTGGAAAAGTCCATTCGCCTGTGAAGAGGAACAGTCTTTGTCTTCTTTATGCATTTTTATTATGACTTTTGGGCACATTTTATTCAGAGAGAATCAATCCACTAATTCTGACAAAATTTAACATGTGTTCCGACATCTTAACATTTTTAAATGAAAGATTATTTAAAAGGCCAAAGATACATGATTACAGTGATTGCTGTTTTCTTTCTATTTTGGGGTTTCTTCTTTTGCTATAGTGTCTGCTTCATTTCCCAAGTCCCTTAGTTTAAATTTGAAATGAAATAGTTTCCAGATGCAATTCTGCTGCTCCCTCACCCACATAACGAAAACTAAAAGACACCGTAGAGTCAGTGTTGAGGCACCACTATCAATAAGTTTGACAAATACCCATCATAAGGTTTTTTTACTGCTTTGTTGACTTAAAAATAAAAGTCATCTGGGATGGGATGAAGTGCAATAATAATTTAATAGTAACAGATTCCTTTTGGGGGTGTTATGATGCCTCTTGACAACTTTTGCTTAAAATAAGCATAAACACACAGAAGATACAGTCTGGCAAGTGGAACTCTTCATACTCTATAGAAATAAAGCACAATTAGTCAGTTGCAATCCAATTACATTTGTGTGCTAAACAAGGCTGCTGAGAAAAATCACAGGCTCTTTATTCCTAAAGCGATGCAATAATACATCTTAATCTGATTTTCCTTAGGCTTTCCATAAAGTCAGTGTGCAACTTTATCGTATTTAATAACAAACAAACAAAAAATACCCCACTTCTTCATTTTATATTGAAGTAAATTCGGGGCTTGTGTCAGAGATGATTTATTCCTCAAAATCAGGGTAAAATGGCTGACTCTAGAAGGCTAAAGGAAGGAGTTTATTTTCCTACTATTAAACTTCATATGTCGCAAAAGTTTAAGTTTCAAAGTCATCTTCCTAGCAGAGTGCAGTGTACAAGCCTCCATCTCTCAAAGCACTTCTTAACACATGAGGACTTCTGAAAACAGAGTTTGGACCATAGTAACAAAATGGATGGAGAAAATTAGTTATTGTACACAAAATTTTACCTTTAATACCCATATTTCTGAATGTATTTCTGGAATTTTAACAGATACACCTGATCAGCCTAAAGGAGATCAAAATTCAGGTCAGGGAGGAAATCAGTTCCCTTCAAAACAGTCCAGTATCTCAGGATTTACATAAATGGATATTTCATTGGGCCAGTATCCTTCAAAGTGGGAAAGAATAAGAATGACCTAAATATAAGGCTTAAAGTATGCTGTAGCATTAGTAGAAATTAGGAAATTAGTCAAAAGACCTTAACGACAACTTGAACAAAGTTGTTAGAATCTTCAACACAAAATGAAGCTTCTAACCACTTCAGCTGTTAGAAACCTACTTACCAAATGTCCCCATTTGTGTGCACAAGGAATGGCAGAGAAGCCAGTCACCTGAATGCAGTTCCTCCTGACGAAGGCTGCTCTCTAGACCTGCTCTTTAGACCTCTTGCCTTGCCAAGTTGCACCCCATCCAGGACGTGGTTCTCTTGGTCTCCAGCTTTCATTCATTCAATAACATACCCTGAAAAGTCCAAATTTTCTCCTTTCTCTGCCTTTGATTCTTCAAATTATTTTCTTCCAGGCTCAGTTCAGTCTGTTTTTGAGCTGTTCATTAAAATATTCTCCAGATGAGCACCAGCTGCTGTTGCTGGACACCAGTTGGCTTCTCCCTTGAATGAGACCGCAGTACAGCATTCACTTCTTTTGTAGTGTGAGTTCAACCAGCACTAGCTTAACCCAAAGTGAGAACTTGCAGCAAAACGTGTAGCTGCTGGCAGAGGGGAAATATTTCTTCTCTGCCAATCAATGATTTTATCCTACTTGTTTTCAGGAAATATCCCCAAATGCTTATCTTCAAGCCAAAGGCTTTTCCTTCCTTCTAGCAACTACAGTGAGGGATTTTTCAAGAAATGACTCCTTATCACAGGAAACACATTCGTTACATCCCTAAACACCCCTCATTTTCTCTTTTGTATTCATTCGAATGAAATTAGCTGCTAGAACAGGAATCCTTCAACATCTGGCATTTTAGGAAAATAGCAAAGCAGTAGACAGAAGCCACATCTTTTTCTCAGAATAGAAAACCCTGGTCTTTGGAAGGAGTGCTGAAGATAATGTGAGCCTCTGGCTTCCAATGCCAGCTTGTATCCTCTTCAATGGGATTGAAATCCAAATGCTGTAATGAAAATTGCATTCTCTGATTCAGTGTAAAAAAATTATTCAACAGAAATTTCAGTTCCAAACACATTTATATTTCATCTTGACCCACTGGAACTGTAAAATGGAGTGGGCACAGCTGCTGGTCAAAAGAGGCTGCAGTAGCACTTTACAACATGTTTTTGCATATAGATATCTATGAGAATGAGTCACTAACACAGGATGCAATTACAACTACAATACAAGCGCCATAATAAATCACAAAATTCATATGTAGGGCCATACAAGGGAGAGATTTTCTAATTAAACCATTAAACATATTTATGATGATAGTCCCCAAGACTGAGCAGAGTAAAACATCTATAAATTAGTCAGAGAAAAACACACACCTTTTCATTTCCTATCCATCAAGGCCTATTAAATTAGAATAAATAATATAAAATGCAGTGGATAAAACAGTTATTAATAGTCTGCAAGGGAGAATCTCACGTTGCCAAGTGGACAGCTTAGCATACATATTCTTTCCCATCTTTAATTCCTGTATGTCTATGGAAAAAGCTATGGACCAGATAGAGATGAAGCATACATAATTGCATTATGTCTCAATTTTACACTTAGCATCTGGCAACGATTCTGCCTCCAGAGTAAGAAATTCAGATATAACAACAATGAACAATGAACCTGATTCTCATCTTCATTAAATTGGGTTTTCATGCTGCAATTTCAGTCTATTTTTTCTCCTAATATTCAGTCATTCCTAGATCAGCTGATTCAGAATGTGAATAGCTAATTAGATTTGAATGATTTCATACATCCCAAAAGGAAGCTGAAATTTGGCTAAATCCTTCAGAAAAAAAAAGGAATACTAGAAGAGTCAAGATGTACTTCTCTGTAAATAAAACTGGTTTTCACATTCTCTCCAACCAGAATAGACAGTTCATGCCTTCTGAGTAACCACATATTATAGGTCACCAACTGGTTTCCTTAAAGATCAAGAGACAGCCTTCTGTTTTATGGCTCTGAACCATTAGCGAAGTTAAGTTGTGAATCAGTCTTTGGTGTGGTAGCCTCCATCACCAGACATGAATAGCAGCTAGTGGTGTTAATCTCTACAGCTACTTGTCTAGCTGTCCCAACACCCTACTGAATAAAATCTCTTTGCTACCTCGGTAAGGAGCCCACAAAATTGCTGGAACTGTAATGTAAAATTAATGTAACTGTAACTTCTATTAGAATAAAGCATTCAGAGTGACAAAGCAGAGGTGGTTTTGCTCGGACCTTAAAGCACAATGTGAGTGTTGAATGTCACTCCCATGTTGGACAAACAGATGTTGTAATTTAGTAACACCGGATGTGTTGCTGAATAGGTCAGATCATACATACAGGGAGTTTAAATCTGTTTCAGCCTCCCTTTTTGAATTTCTGAACCATCTGATGAACACTTGCCTCCTTTTCTAGCTAACTCATCTCCAGGCTTGTAGACAAAGCAAGTGCAGAGGGAGTTCCCAGAAGCTGCACAGGTTTGTCTGAAAGGGATCTGTAAGCATTCGTATCAGTCCACTTGAAAACAGAGAATTTTGGAAACATTTCGTCTGTTTTCAAACAAAAAATCACTGACTTCCTTAAGATTGGATGAGGATATTTCAATAGTGCTCTTGGCCAGAGACTTTAAGACATGCATCATTGTTAATCTTGTGGACATAAGAACTTCTGTTATGGTATCAGCATTGTAGATTTAGCTGCTCAGTTCTCACACGGACAAGTGTCTAATTTGAAGATCAGTTGTGCCAGTTACAGTATAATTATGTGATGATACTTGTTCAGTATTATTTCAGATTACAGCAATTTAAGTCATAGTCCTACTTCCCTCAGTGGCCACAGTAGTCCTGCCACTGACATCAACAAAAGCTATATGAGATACAAAAGGAATGGCAGAGCCATTGTTTATTGGCCATGACTGCTATGAAGAGAGATTTTCATACTCATGACTAAACTTCATTTCCTTTAGGCAGCTCCATTTACTGGCATGGTTTTAAGGTGAATATAGAACCATAGAATAGTTAGGGTTGGAAAGGACCTTAAGATCATCCAGTTCCAACCCCCCTGATATGGGCAGGGACACCTCACACTAAGCCACGTCACCCAAGGCTCTGTCCAAGCTGGCCTTGAACACTGCCAGGGGTGGAGCACTCACAACTTCCTTGGGCAACCCATTCCAGTGCCTCAGCACCCTCACAGTAAAGAATTTCTTCCTTATAT
>JBCJKH010018476.1:0-53074 GCA_039877255.1 Loriculus beryllinus | reverse complement strand
AGCCTGGAGAAGAGAAGGCTGCATGGAGACCTCATAGCAGCCTTCCAGTATCTGAAGGGGACCTATAGGGATGCTGGCGAGGGACTCTTTGTTAGGGACTATAGTTGTAGGACAAGGGATAAGGGGTTAAAACTTAAACAGGTGAAGTTCAGGCTAGATATAAGGAAGAAGTTCTTTACTGTAAGGTTGGTGAGGCACTGGAATGGGTTGCCCAAGGGAGCTGTGAATGCCCCATCCCTGGTGGTGTTCAAGGCCAGGTTGGACAGAACCTTGGGTGACATGGTTTAGTGTGAGGTGTCCCTGCCTATGGCAGGGGGGTTGGAATTAGATCATCTTAAGTTCCTTTCCAACCCTCCCTATTCTATGATACTATGTATTTAAATGCAAAAATGCACAGTCTTTGGCATCTGTGATGTTTACAGCTGTTTCTATTGGAATCACAGAAGTTGACTGGCATTTTTCTCTCTCCTTCATGGTTGTTGCTTAATTTTTATGCAAAGTCAGGTACTTGTATACTGTTTGGTTTATGCTTTGCAGTTCCAGCATATGAGGCCACAATCCTAGGTTATCTAGACTTGCTGATCCTATCAGAAACTTATTACGTTTTATGGTAACATAAAACAGTCTGTCCTGTACTTCTGTGCAGGAATATATGATTTGGTTTGCTAGTTAATTCTAGATATTGAGAAAATTGTTATTTGTTTGGGGTTTTTTTAATCTTTCAGAGAGCTTGTGAAACTGATGTAAATGTATTGATTTGCTTTTGGTTTAAGAGCCTGAATCATAGTAGATTTTTTCATTTATATAGCTATATTTTCATATAAATACTCAAGCATATAAATTCATATAGGTACATATATATGTGCATTCGCATGCTTTTCTTTTGAAGGAAGACAGTTTTTATACAGTCATTTTGATGCTATTGAACATACATTGTAGAGATGAAGCCAAGCAATGCCTTTTAGACTATCAGGAATGTCCTTGAAGCACAGGTACTGGCAATCAATTCTACCTCTTCCTTTTGACACTTAATTTCAGAAATAAGATTTTTTTCTTTTTTTTCATATGGTGGCAAATTTGCATTTGTAGATGCTTTTGAAGCATCCCACTAATATATTTGATTTTCGTATGTGTTATTTATATGTAAAGAGGTTGCCAGAATGGAGTTCTGTTTGCATTTTGGAGATCTACGTAGACTTCATAATTGAAAAGGTTGGATTTAGGTAGAGGAGCAGCATATTTCGTTGCACTGCAGTATATTTTTATGTTAAATGGCATTAATTTTCAAACCTGTTTCTCATGGCATTTTCTGTATTCTGCTTCACAGTCTGCTTTTTTCCATCAACACGGATGCACAACAAATGATACCAATGCAAAGTACAACAGTCGTGTTGCTCAGCTTTACAAGGAGAAGATAAAATCTCTTGCAACACAGGCAACAAAAAAGCATGGTACTGATGTGAGTAGTGTGTGTTCTGGGCCTGTAAGATTTCTGAAAACCTTTACCTTCTCGCCCCTGGAGTAATTTTAAGTTTCCAATTAGTAATGCAAAAGATTATCTGTCTTTGGGAGGTACTGATACACAGTACAATGCGTAGGCAAGCTGGGGAGTAAACTGTTAGTAGCATACCTTCTTTTGTTTGGAAAAAGAATATTGAGCTAGAGCTCAACTGGATAATTCAGGATCATTTATTTTTAATTCAGAACATTAACATTTGCAGTAACTTACGTGGGTTCCAGGCAGAAACTTCAGGTATCCTTCAGAATGGAAACTTCTTCGTTTGCAGGTGTAGTCCAAAATTATTTTAGTGGTATTGCGTTACAAAGATGTTTTTATTTTTGCTTATCAGGAACTGACTTCTTATTGAGAAGTACAATATGTAAAAATGTCAAAGTGTTGATAGAATTAACTACAGAATATTTGTGATTTAAGTGGGATGTGATTTGAACAGGTAAACGTGTGGTTTTGTTTTTTGCCCTACGAAAATAATATTTAAAAACGTAGCAGGTTATGTATGTCCTGAACTTGCTGTTTTCCTTTAAAAATGCTGAAGGAGTTCATGCGTGCTATCAAAACTTTGTTAGGTTGCTGACAGGAATACGTTCTTAGTGAAGTATGCAGAATTGGTTTGCTGAAGTGGCAAGTTTGACAACAGTTCTCTTCTGTGTACGCAGACAACATGTTTTGATTGTTTATTTCAGCTTGCTAAAGTCCGTGACTGATTCATTTGAAGTTGATCAGATGAGTGGAAATAAAAAGAAAAGCAAGAAGGCTTGGGGGGAGTTTCTGATCTGTGCATCAAATAGCATGAAATTTTATGGATTATAATAATTTTATATTACAAATGTTATAGACAATAGTTCACATCACTAACTTTAGAGAATTATGTCTTTTAACATAAACAGTTTTAGATATAAAACCTGTTCAAGTAAATATGATACGCTATGTGCATTTAAGTTGATCATAAGTTACCCAAATGATACTTTGAAGAACTGTGTTTATCTTGCTTCAATTACAGATTCCATTGAATTATTTGATATTAATTATGCTTTTTTTTTAAATTAATATACTTTGTAATTGTGTAGTGCAAGCTGAAATGATTATGTGCTAAGTTGCTGAAGTAAATTATTCAGATAGTTAGATGTAGTATCAACCATCACCTCTTTCACATGGTAAAAAATTTCTTCTCTAATTTAAGGATGGAATTGATTTTTGAATGGTGAGGTAAGCTTGTTGCACATTCAGTAACCTTTTTGACAGTGGTCATTATTTTTGGTCATGTATCATGAGAACTGATTTGCCTATGAGTAAGGTGGGAGTGCACAGGTTATAGATCTGTCTTGCACAATGCTAAGAATACCTGTGGCACTGTGGGCCTGTCAGCCTGCCCTGAGGTCAGGCATTGCTCAAAGCTGTTAGCATCTTGCAAAACTCTGCTTTAACTGTAGCAGAGGTGGTGGGACTCTGAAAGTAGGTGGGAAAATTCATCAGAGTACAAGACCACATTGGTACAATTCTGAAAACTGTTTCCAGTGACTTGCTAGTGTTATGTTTTTGGTTTTGGTTTGGTTTGGGCTTTTGTGCTTTGGGTAAAACAAGAGTATTAGACAGAAAATACCTTATATGAGAATATGAAAAAACTTATGAAGGTCTAGTGATTATTAAATATTGACAGTATTGCTGCAATAGAGCTAATATTGAGCCTTTTGTAGGAAGGAAATGGGTAATGTGAAGGAACACATCAAAGATGTATGAAATTAAAAAAAAGGAATGTCATATATTGAAGCTTGAATAAATTTGTAAGGAAAAATTATGTACTAGAAAAAAAAAAAGGAGTTTTAGGATTAGTGTGTTTGGAAAAAAAAATACATACATGCAATTTTTATGTAAAATTCTCTCACTTCCAATTCTAGCTGTGGACAGATGGATGTGGAATGCCACCTGTGTCACCTCAAAACAAAGAGGAAGACTTTTTTGCATCCCATGTTTCTCCCAAGGTATATATTATCTGTATTTCATTCATATTAGCTTTCTGAATACTAGGTTAACTGTGTGTTTATGATGAAGATTAAATCCTGAAGGAAAATGTTATAGAGAAAGGGTAGGTCAGTGAGTTAACATCTGTCTGCTTTTCCTTCTGTGGGTCACAAAATTCTTCATGGATGTGCACCACTTTCTAAGGTGATGATTTAGAATGACCCAAATAGCAGCTGAATGTGGAATGAAACTTTACTTTTTGTAGGCATACAATTCCATTTGGACTCATGATTCTTTGATTGGGAGTGCTCTGATTTGAATATACTGTGTGATAATTTTGGGTTTTCATCAGTAAAGTGTAACAGTTCTTAAAGCATTTGCTAAACAATTCTTTTTTATTCCTCAAAATTCTTTCATCCTATTTGGAAATGCTAACTTTCTGAAGGCTTTTGCTCCTGTTGGTTTTCATTTATTTGATCCTACAGATAGCAGATTAATGTTCCAGAGACTCTTGCCTCTGGTATTTGAAAAATAGATAACAATTGTCATCTTCAACTTAAAGCAATTAAGTCATTACTACACCTAGTACTTTTAAATATTGCAACAATATTAAGTGTTCTAGTACAATTGCTTTCTAGTACAGTTACAGTCTGTAACACATGGAAGACAAGTATAATCACAAGGCATATTCTGGGACAGAAAAGAATTCAAAGGGCTAGGGTGTATCAGATTAGCTCGCTGTGGAAACTCTTTTCCAGTTCATATGCCAGTTAATTTCCTTGTCATGATGTTGTCTTTGTGCATGTGCATTATTAGCAAGTAAGAAAAGTCTATACAATTTGCTCATATCTGCACTTGGGTGAAGAGCACAGTAAAAATGCTATGACATTTTAGTGACTTTCTAGTGTATATGGGATGCTTAAGGAATTAAAAAAAAAATGTAACTTGAATTATTTTTCCTTTTGGTTATTCAGTTGTGACATTTCAAAATGTAACTTTGTTGTATTTGTGAGGTTTTGAAAATGGTGCTTTTTGAAGGGAAATTCAGCCTTTTTGCTATTTATTTGTTTTATTTTAGGAATTTCTGCTGCAGCCAATATTTGAACGTCTTCTAAAAATAAATTTCAGCACCTTTGAAACCATAAAAAAGTGGTTATATTTTACAGACTGGGAGGATTGCTGTTTTACTCAGAAATACTTATTGCAATGACCCCCTAAAAAAATCAGTTATTGTGAATTCTAGTCTGGTGTCTTCACCAGAATATCACCTGTCTTCATAGTAGAAAAGAAACTGAGTATTTCTGTTTGCAAAAAGCGGCTTGGAAGAATGCTTGCAATTGAGTGGGAAAAGCATGAATTGAGGCAAGCTAAAAGAAAAGAAGCTTAAGCAGAAAAGTGTTGTTTTTTTGTGGTTGAGGACAAGAAGTAGAAACTTCATACAGATGTATGGGTAGAATAAAGTAAATCTTTACAGCAGACTTTTCAGGTAGCTGCGAAGGTAAGAGGTAGACAAAAGCAGTTTGTTTACTTCAGGACAAGATGGGTATGGACATTTTGACAGAGATGTCGGGAAGTTTTGAGATTGAGGTTTTAGGGAAGAATAAGCATGTTCTCAGCATTGGGAACAGTGGCTCAACATTGATGGAAAACATAATATTAAGTTGATATTATTGTGACCAGGTCACAAATCTGCCTGTTGGGGAGAATGTCTCTGAAGGAAGTGGGAGGACTCACCAGGAAGATTTGGGAGGACTGCTCATAGTCAAAAATTAAGTGTTAGAAAATTGGAAGTGCAAGAGCTTAGTGCAGGCAGAAGGGTTGGTGATTATGTGTAAATAAATGATCCAGATTTCCTGTACTGTATTACTGTTATGAGTTAAGACAGTTAATAGCCAACATACAATAATTAAACATAAAGCACAATTAAAATGCATATTATTTTTTGGAGTGGTAAACATACTGAAATCGCTAAGAGGAAAATACAGGTGCTCAGGAAGAGTTTGAAACCAGCTCACTTTTAATAAAGGTAGGCATTTCTTGTAACTTTAAAAAACTGCCCTTCTGAGAACAGGTTTAAACCTAGAAGCTGTGATCATAAGAATCTCGTATTAACTAGTCAGTGATGCTTTGGCAGGCTTTGAGCTCAGTGCTCATATTTATTTGATGTATTCTATTTTGTGTACACTTTTGATTGTTGTAAATTTTTTCAAGGGAAAGAATATAGAGCAGCTGTCATCAGAGCCAGTTTGTCTGCAGCAGAAAACTCCAGAAAATAGTCCAGACTGCTATGAAGGTATGACTGTTTCTTCATTAACAATAAGCTGCATTTTTCTGGTACTCTTTATTCAGGCTGGTTTTTACCCTACTTTAATAATTAAATAACCTAGTCATGCTAACAATGCAAGAATTTTGGAGAGGAAGGACTTATTAGAAGGTTTATGCTCAAATGTGTGGGACTGCATGTTCCTTTAAGAATGTTTAATAGAAATCCAGACTAATATTAGGTTCAAAAGACTGAATCATTGGATGCCTGCTGCTTTTAGTAACTGGTAAAGCTGTGATAGAAATAACACGTTATGCTATATGAATTAAACAGTACCCTGTGTACTGTGAGTTATATTTTGGTATTGTAAGTATTCTAAAGAGCCTTCTGATGTTCTTACCCTTGTTATTTATTATGTTTTAGGACCAGAACACGGACCGAGTGTTGATTGCCTCAGTACATCACCAAAAGCTGCATTAGGTAATGAGTATGAGCAGAAGAAGATAACAGCCAGTATATCTTACATTTGTACAGCAAATGTATGACTGGGAAGAGATACGGATTTTTTAATATCCATGTGCACAAGTTGAAACATCAGATTTTGTATTACAACTTTTTCTGTTAAACCGTGCACTACTTCTAAGATACAAATTTTTGTTAGTGTTGTTCTGGTTTTATCTATCTTATCTTAGCCAACCTGATGAATTTAAGTGCTACAGGTGTCACACCTAATAAAGGTGACCATTAATGTTTTACACCTCCTGTTAGACTGCTTTAAGTTCTGTGTTTAAAGCACACAGATGCAATAGGGCATTGTGCTGTGATTAATGGCCTGCTACTTATGTTAAGCAAACACATCTTGTACTAATAGCTCAGTCTTCCTTCTAGACACAGTTTGTTCCCTTTTCAGACAGCTGAACATAAAAAATTGAGACTGGAAAAATCTTATATTTGTAATACAATATCTTCAGTGTTCAGAATTTTAATTTACTTAACACTGAAGAGTATATCATACTGTAAGCAAGTAAAAACAAGCTGAGGAAAATAGAATAAAATACATCAGTGATTTGTCATATTGGGGATCATCCTGCAGGGGTAGGTTTTCAAGAATAAAGAGTATTGATTCTCAGCAGCACAGGGGTAGTAAAGAAGTGATGCTTGGGACTAACCCAGTACTTCAGGAAGGTATGGTGTTTGTTGCTGTTTGTATATTCACTTGATTTTGGTTTTTGTTGGTTTGGGTTTGTTTTGTTTTGGTTTTTTCACTTCATGTTTTATCTATATCGTTGGTGGGCTTAAACGTAGCCAATACCTTTCTAACCAGGAAGCAGTTAATCTTGGAAGTGATAAGGGATCAGGTGGACTTCTAGTCAGATTCAGAATGGCAAGTCCTGCATTCTTGTTGTGTTTACTAGCAGGTATTTACAACTGAAGACTGTAATTTTATTTCTGTTGTATATTTGCAAGGGATTCCATGCACTCAATCAGAGGCAGTTGGAGATATTCACAGCTCTGTTCCCTGTAACTAAGTATCTCAGTCTTGTAGTGTAGAAACTGCAATACTTCAAGGCATTAAAATAAATTCCCAGAGTTCTGGGCATTCAGTTTTGAGGCTGGTATTGTGGAAATCATTTTCTGCAGTTCTTGAATTAATGAAATTGCATGTCAAGTAATTTACATTTAATCCTTGCAGAGAACACCACCCTCATAAAAAAGAAGCCAAATCAAGCTAAGAAGGGGGTAAGTATATAAATAATGCATATTTACAACTCTATTCTAAATTTCTGGAAATATGTAGATTGCAATTTGGAAATGAATCGTGTAAGTTAGCACTAAACAATATTTGTGTCAGTAACAACTGATGAAACTAAAATGGAATTGAAAACTGTTCTATGTGAAAACAGCCAATGGTCTGAAAACAGATTATTGTTAACTTGAATTTGTCTAAACAGGTTATTGTTCCGTGTAGTAGAGTGCTTCAGATCTGGGGGTTGTTTTCTGACCTCAGATATTTGCAGTCTGTTTACATACATGTAGCTCACTGAACTGTGTAGGCTTCCGCACACATACCTGAGTGTCATTTTCCTTGTGCTGTCTGGGCCCAAGCAGCAGCTCATATTTTTTAAAAATTATGTAAAATTAAAATGGCAAAGCATATATTGATGTCAAGGTCTGTAGCCCATTTCTCCTGAATTCTTTTCACAACCACTGTCCCTGCAACTCCACTGATGCCCTGTAAATTTCTTCTTATCTGCTGATACTGGGTTGCAGGGCTTCTTCAGGCTTTCAGCTAAGTTAATGGGCATTGAGATCTTTTTGTAGCAAATCTTGAAAACAGAGGGAGTTCCAGTAACACCTTTGAGTGGCTAAATATGCGTGTGTGACATAATCTGTCAATACAGATTGAGACTTCAGGTCTGCGTTTCTGGAGGAGTCCTCATCTTGTATCGCACAGCAGTATGGTATTTGGTTGTATTTATAGACAACTTGCAGCTGCATTCAATTCAAGATACTTTCAGGATAGTTTACAGACTTATTTCTGGATGGGGTCTTAGCACTTTCTTAGGCATCTGGTCTCCTTAAAGAAGGCATGAGGAGAGCTGAGTATCTCAGAATGATGTGTTCAAGGAACCTGAAAAATGAGTAAGACAGGTCAAGTTAACTCAGGTAGGAAAAACTAGGTTTTGAATGTATGGCTGTTGAGGCCCAAGAAAATAGCTTTGTGTTAGGCTGTTAGAATGACAACATGTTACAGAGAGTCACTTCTTTTAAGTCTGGGCTGTTCTGTGGAAAAATATTTGAAATTTTATTGGAACATATTAATTTAGATTGAAACCTATTCTTTCTTGCTTACATTAGAGGGCCCTAATACGCAGAAGAAATTTCTTATTCTAAGTGGTATGTGCAGGTGTGTTCCCTTTACAGTAAGAACATGTCTGGGTTCATGGACAGTTTGAACTGTAGTGTCAGAGCCTGTAAAAAAACCCTGTATTTATGTAGGCCAGAACTTTTTATATGAACACATTAAAGGATCAAAAGATTAAGATAAACGTGTTGTGAAAATTAATATTGCTGCAGTGTTGGAGATGAGGAATTAAACACATGGGGGACTAAGAACAGCAATTTGAGTTCTGTGCCACTGTCTGAATCAGCATCATCATATCTATTTATATTTGTAGTGTTAAGTGGGATTTAAATCTTCGAGAATGAAAGAATGTGTATTCCTGTATTGAAGTAATACGAGCTAGGAATAGAATTCTTTTAAAGAATAAGTGCAAAACTGGAACCTCTCTGCTGACATGTGACAAAGCATTGTAAACTTTTTTAAACATGTAAAAGCTAATCATGCATACGCTTATATATATACCCTGTGTATTGTTTTCCTACCATAAATCAGTAAATCAGTAACTAATCTTGAGATAACACACTAGCACTGGACACAGGGAGAACCAATTGAAGAATATTTGCCACTTCTAAATGTAAATTCTGAGTTAAGTGCATAAGTATCAAATGGTTCCATTGCAACAAGTTTTATTATGTTAATCCTATGCAACAAAATTCTTTATTAAGAAACTGAAGTTGTGCTATATATTATTTATTTGAACATGCAAACTTCCGAACAGTTAAAACTGTAATAGTTTCATTACCCTGTGATGCTTAACTGCAGATCTAGCAAAGTTTGTAAGAGTTAGTAGAAGCAGCATGTAGAAGAGGGTCAAAACATGAAAAAATATTTTCTCTGCTTCAGATTTTAATTGTTGTTTGCATGTGTTCCTGATCCGAATATAGTGTTTGCTGTTGGTTTCAAAGCTTACTGTTAACTCAGTTGAAGTCATTGTCTCCCTTATAATGCTGGGGCTTTTGTTTTTTGTTTTTCAATAAATCAAGCTCGGTGCCAAAAAAGGTGGTTTGGGGGCACAAAAAGTGAGCAGCCAAAGCTTTAATGAGATTGAAAAACAAGCACAAGCTGTAGATAAAATAAAGGAACAAGAGGATCTTCATGGCAGTAAGGAAACTGATAAAGAAGAGCCACTGTAAGTATGAATTAAATATGGTAAACCATGAAGCCTAATTTCATGTTAATGAAGTAATTGCCAACATTTTAAATACTACCAGAGATTACATCATGCAAATAAAACTTCAGTTCTTGCTTTAAAAAAACCCCAGATGTTGAAGAGGTGGGCCAAATGGCAGTCTTCCCATTGCCGTTTTTTTTTTACCATTTTGCTGTATGTTTCTATAGTTAATTATTTACTGTAGAAATATCCAAGGCTATCTTTAAAAATAACTTTGTGTTATGTAACAGAGAAAATAAGGAGACATTCTGCTGATACACATGAATAAAATGTGAAATAAACCCCAAACATGTTGAAGTATTACAGAAGACACTCTTGGCTCTTGATCTTTTTTTACCTCTCATTAGTATGTTTTGGTGTAGTGCACTGAATACTATTTAAAGCAGTCTTTCTAAGATCAGGAGGAACATACAAATTGCAGCTTTATTCGTACTTATTGGGTAAGAGTTTCTTTGCTGAAGGCAGGGGATAGTTTAAGTATGACTAGAATTGTCTGCTTGAATTTCAGCTGTTTCATACTGGAACTGCTTTCATTTCACTGCAACCCTTTGAAAATTTTTGTCTGAGGCCTCTAATCTGTTAATCCATCTCACTTAATAAATAGCCTTAAAGGTCAGAGGGTGGTGATTCTGGTTCCTTCCACTACATTTCTCTGCTACATGCTTTTTGGTTTTAACATTTTGTTAGTTGTCATCAAAATTAGACTATTAAGTAGTTGGTTAGTGTACACTTCTACTGTTGTAAAGTTTAACATCCTCTCTTGAGTGCTAAGGTGCATCATTTTTATGACGTGTACACAAATCACTTGGAGCTCATGAAACCAAGCTCTTTGGTCTGTAATGTCCTCCCTGCTCCTTTGCTTACTTTTATTTAACCTCCACAGAAATGGATATTTTGTGTGCTGCAAAAACATTAATCGCAAGGGGATCATTCATTTTTCCTGAAGTATTTTTACCACAGAGTCATGCTTCTCGGTGGCTGACAAAATGTACCTGTAGAGTGACTCAGAGGAGTGGACTACTAAATAAACAAGAAAAATGACTATTCATTATTATTTATTATTATTCTTTAATGATAGTATCTTTAATTATATTATTCAGTTTGGAAGAAAATCTCAATTAGCGATTTGGTTTTTTGTGTCAGAAATGCATAGATCTATATAGATTCCAGGCAACCTTTAGTATAGGGTTACTGCAACCTTTCTGCAGTGGCTGGAACCCTCTAAAAATGTCTTCAAACATGAGGGGTCCACATACACTTCAGTTTGTGGATCCCATCCCAGCAGGGCAAAGATAACTTTTTTGCCCTTGAGATTAATTTTCTGGATTTTTAACTGTAGGTGGCAGTATATACCTAAATTAAACAGTGGTGAGTACCTCTAAAATTGCATCTGCTTCCAACAAATTTGTATGGCAGTTTTAATTTGAAAAGCTTGAGTAATGAGTTTTAGTAAATTAATTCAATGTGGTTTTGTTATGTGGCAGGAACAGAAGTAATTCTTTTATGGGCTAGTATTTAGAAAGTTAAAGAGTTCTGAGACTTAAAATGTTATTTTCTAATTGATACACCTTTTTCTGCTGCACGCTGACAAGAGAATAGATAACTGTAATTACTTTGAAATTGAATCTACTTGTTTTAATCAACAGCAAATAAGATTTTTGGTGTTCATAAATAATATTTCATAAAGATGGGCTGCTGAAGTGCTGAGTAGATTTTTGTCAGTAGTGGTTTCAAGTTGAACTTTAAAGAACATTTTTAATTTTCTGTGTTGGTCCTAAGCTGTAAGAATTGATTTAAAGCATTCCTGAACATACTCGGTGCTTTAAAGATATTTTTTCCTGATTTTATTGGTTTTAAAAGTCATTCCACAGATGCATCCTTTTTTGTATCTGACTTTTATTGTTATAAGCAACTGAACATAAGATACAGTGATTTTTTTTTTTAGTTCTGGCTCTAAGTCCTCTTAAAGCCCCAATCAAAGGATATCTAATTATCACAAGATTGAGATTTCTCTCCTCCTTTTTGAAATGCCTCATCAGTGGAAGAGTGATGTCTCTCCCCTTCCTTATAACAGGCTGGTACAAGAAGACCAAACTCTGTCCTTTTCATTTTAACACATTCAGCCACACAGCTCTTGTCTTGCAGGAGATGCACTAACCAGCTGGCATGAACTTTGATAGAAGCATCTTGTACTCTTGGTTAAGTCAGTATGCATGGGACCAGAAGAAATCAAGCTGACAAGAGCCGGCAAGTTTCAGTAATCAAATAGTTAGGAGACACACTGGAAGAAAATACTCCATGGTCCTGTTTCTGCACAGAATTGATAGAAAGTTACAGTGGTTGTCAGGCTTAAGTGCTTACTCCCTAGTTGTAGCATGATGTCTACTGGCAGCATCCTAAATCTCATTTACCTTTCTTCTGATAGTGTTCATTTGTATTTTATGCCAGTCACAACTTATGAATTAAAATGTGGATGCATTGCTCATTAAAATTACTATTTTTGTCACTTTTAACCTACCAAATTAAATGTAAGCAGTGTTTCTACAATTCTGTAGTCAAGATTAAAAGCTTGTCTCTGATGCAGTAGTATTACTGGAAAATAGTTGCGATTGCTTTGACAATGACAGCTGATGCATGACAGCTTACAGTGTCTGAACTCTGGGGATGTTTCAGGTGACAAAATGTGTTGCTAGCTGTGCAGCAAATTACAATATTTGGCTGCTTCAGAGTTTCCATAATACAGAATATATTCCATTTTGGGAGTACAAAGACTCCTCCCCTCTCCTGAGATACTCTTTTGGGTATATAAGGAAGGGGTGTATCAATAAAGAAGCATGGTCTACCTTGAGCACTTGTCTCAAGAGTGTGTATATAGCAAGTGTTAAAACCACTGACAGCATGAGGCAGGGGTGGAGTTAGACATAGCAAGGAAAAGCTGGACATTAGGGGAAAATATTACTAGTATTCCATCATTAATACCACTGTACTGTAGTACATGAGAGTTAGCTTTTATGGTGATTATTTAGTTTCACCTAGAATAAGGACTGTGGAAAACAGACTCTTTCAGTTTGACTTAAAGGTGGTACAGAACTGTCTTTAGCAGTAGCAAGTTTCACATTTGCTTTGGAAAAGATTACTTGCTCATACACAGACTAGGGTACTGTTTTCACAGTCTTCAAAACTGTCTTTCTCCCATCCTTGTAGTTTGAATTTTATCGAATTAACAGTATTTTCAGTAAACACAGTAAAGTGCAAATTACAGTGCTGCAATATATGTTGCTCATTTTTCTACCATTATTATTGGGTTGGACACTGTGTAGCATTTTCCAGTTATATTTTAACTGTATGTTTTGTTGTAGCGTATCATCTTTACGGTTGGCCTACAGAGATCTTGATATTAAAACAAAAGAAGAAAATTTAAATCTATCTGGTAAGAAGAAAACTGAATTGGAGAGGCTTGGCATAGGATTTGGCAGCAACAGAAGGTATGTGAAGTTCTATAAACTGTATTTAAAATACTCTGTGGCTTTATATAGTTATCCTTTGTTTTACTTAGGAAAAGAAAAAATATCCTAAAGTGTGTTATGGAAACTTAAATAATACAATCAAAGAATCTAGTATTTTTCAGGGGAAGGATCAGAATTGCTTCTGATTGATTTAAACTCTAACCTGCCAGACAGGTGTTAAGCTAAACTGTAGGATGTCTGTAAGGTTTTTGCCTCCATTAGCTGACTACGAGGAGGGTAGAATGTTTTCAGTGAACACTACCAACCCAAGTGTATTCTGTCTTTTACAAGCCAAAACTCTGAAATTGCTCTGTTTTCCAGTTGTTGGATTGGTCTGTGTGTTCAGAAGTCCTGTCCCTACTGCAGATAGTTGCAGTTGAGTTTTCCAGTGCTTTCTCTTTGTTCCTTTATTTTTTAAATTCCTCCTTTCTTCTTAAATGTTTGTATAACTTGGGCTTTATCAACAAGCTTCAGAAAATAGATTTGGGCTTTAATTTTTTTTATTTTTAGGTGAGAGCTTTGTCATCTCCTTATATACTTATTTTCTTCTTGTCCCCAGTGGCATTTCTCACTCAGTCACATCAGATATGCAAACAATAGAGCAAGAAACACCTGTGATTGCAAAGCCGAAGAAAAAATACACTGATGATGTAGAAGACTCATATTTCTCTGCTAGTTCAAGGTAATTCATAAGCTTTTTACTTGGTGTGGGGGCAGAAGAAATATATGCAAGTTATGTATTCAAATATACACAGTATATTTGGAACTTTAGATCAAAACAGAAGATGACTGGACATGTCTACACACACAAAATTATTTTCAGGGAACATCTGAATCAGAAAGGTTGTAGAATTGTTGACCTTACCTTGATGACTCATGTATTTATAAAGAAGAGGAGTTACTTTTTCTGAGGATAGTCTGAATTAATGTGTTTCCAGGTTTTGTCTTGTTCAGGGTCTAGTCTCTGTTTGCACAGACAGTTGCCATGTAAGCATGTAAGCTTTTAATTGCTGTGCACCAAATCCAGTGATTTTTTATTTTTGGCAGAATGATTTGTGTTCATTACTTGTTTTGTTTTGTTTGTTTTTTTTTTGCCCTTTCTGGCAGTGTTACTTGATAGACTTTTATATATTTAAATTAAAAAATTGCAAAAAAGAATTGATGAATTTTTGATCAAAGTATGAATGCAGTGCAAATTACAGAATACTGCTGTTAGGAGAGAGAGGAAAACAAGTTAGTTCTACAGGCACTAATTGCAATGGAACAGTTGTTTCTGAACTGACAGATAGAAACAAGTGTTGCTTTTATAAACCGCCTTTATTGGATTGGTGCCACAGAAACATAAAAAATTGTAACTGATCACTTGTAGACAGGCAAATACAGCCACAAAGGCTTTACTTTGTGTAAAGTAAAGTACTTTTTTACAAAGGCATTACTTTGTAGTGTAATCGCTAGTGGCAGAAATGCAAACATGGTACCAAGTATTGTAAAATAAAATGTATCATTTCAGTGCTACCCTGTTTGTTCCTTGAACTGTTACTGCTCTCGAATTATTCATAAGCCTACTAGCAGGCAAAGGATAAATTATGGAAGAGGTTTCTTAGTGTGTTTTGGTTCAATAATTAGAAGATGAATTGTAACCTAGCTACTCCCAGATCATCTTCTAGTTATAGCAACAGTAGAATCTAATTAAGAGTTGGTGTACAAATTCATTCTCTTTAAAGAAAGTATAAAGTCAGATTGTTAGTCTTGGTAAGGTTTTTAAGGTGGTTATTAGCCTATATTCCAAAGGGTGGCTTTGAAATAGAGGTAAATTTAACATCATCTTCATATATGCCCAAATTTTATTTTCTATGCAATGCTGGTTTTCTGTCTCCTGCCACTCACACCCTTCCCACGCTCCCTGGATACTGAGAATACTATTTTGCAAAGTTATGAAAGTCTGAGAGGGAAGGATAAAGAAGTAAATAATGTTATTCAAATCAGCTCTTGTATCCCCTGTCCTATCCTGTGATTAGTAAGTAATGTTATTCAAATCAGCTCCTGTAGCCCCTGCCCCATCCTGTGATTTTGATGGTCATTGTGAGATTGGATAGCTTCATATATATATATATATATGTATACATATACACATGCACATATGTATGAGCACCTTGTTATTCCATGTCCATGTAAAACTTCGAAAGATTGCTGTGGCTTATTTTAGTCTGTCAGAAAGGAAGGCTAGAGACTGTTGCTTCTTATAGTTCATTCCAGTTTTGTCCCTACTCTTTTTCATGTGCAAAGGTGGAGGCCTTGCTGCTGAAGGTGTCACATTTCTCATAAACTGCAAAAACAAAGTGTCCTTACTATTCATAACACCAACACGAAGGACCTTGTTGTGGGTGGGGTTTTTTTAAGAGTGCTTTTCAAAAAACACAGCTGCAGACTTTAATATCCCATGCTTGTTCCACTGAATCATTCTGTTCTGCTAGCCTTCTGTTGATCATTTTACTCCCTATCCTGGTCAAATCTGAACTTTAAGAAAGTCTATTTGACTGCAAAGGGAAATTCTTAATCTTTGGCATTTTAATAAGTTGGTTTTTTCAACAAATTATATTCGGATAAATATAGCTAATCAAAGGGGAAAACAAGATAGCATACGACCAGAACTGAAAAACATGCTGATTCTTTTCCCCTCTTTTCTTTCTGTTTGTGCAGTTTTGATTTGCAAGAGAAGATTATTGTATTAAGACTTGTTTTTAAGTATTGTTGTAACAAAACATGTTACAAAACTCAGAAGTACTTAATATTTGTATTAAAAAATACAAAAAATATTTAAATAAAATTTATTTAAGTAACACACAGAACCAAAGGCAAGGGCTGTCTTTACTGTTCTGAACTGTTTGTTGATGCCTTAGAAAATGAGGCCAGATTCTCTGCTCGCATAGTTTGAGGATTGACTTGTCTGGAACCTTGAGATTAACCGCTATCAGCCCCTTCGTGAAAAAAACTTCGCCCCATGTGGAACCAGGGCACACCTGGATGCCATGGGTTAGCTCTGTATTCTTGGATCTCTGGAGTGTTCAAAGTGACTTGAAAGTTGTGGTGGCTTTTTTTGGAGCTGGAATCTTAGCACGAGGCCTCTATGAGCAGACTGCTTTGTAGTGTCGTCATGGTGCTTTGCTTGCAGAATCTGTCCTTAAGTTTTCTGAGGGTTGCTCTTAAACCAGCTAGGTATCTTGATAATGTCCTTCCCAGTGCTTTGCCTGACACTAACAAAGATGTAATACTTTGAAGTAATGAGAGCTTTGCTGGTTTTGGTGGGGCCATATCTTTCAGGCAAAGGATGTGGCATATTCATGGCCATATTCAGCCAAAAGAAAGGTTGAACTTTCCAGTCAGTCAAATATATGCGTAAAAACAAAAAAAATCAATTGAATTAAATTCTGCAAAGCTTCTAACCACTATTATGAAGTCCGGATTATTCATTGACAACTATCATTGTGCTGAAAACTTGCCAGTGCACAATTATTATAGCAATATTTATTCAACAATATAAAGTTCTCACTTTTTCAATAGTTTTTTTTTTACTTCCTTTATTTTAGGTACTATGATTCTTCAGATTTGAGGAGCAGCACTTTCTCTAAATGGGACGACAATTCAGATTCTTTTTGGAAGAAAGAAAACAGTAGTAGAGATGTTGATGTCATGTTAACTTCAAAAAGTCCAGGATTTTCAGACAGGTATACCATGAAAACCTAACTGATTTTTGTACAGAAAGCCAAAGCTTTAGTCCTGGTCAGAGTAATGGGATTTTTTTAAATCTAGAAGGAGAATTTAGTCGAAACTTCCATCAGCAGTCAAGAGATTTTTATTTATTTTTTGTTTTTGTAAGCTGAATTTCCTATTTATATTTTAAGCACTTGGCTGTTTTGCTCGGTGCTGTACAGTGTATGTACTGGAGGTAATTTCTGAAGTGTTTCGGCCTAAAAAGGAGTAGATAAAAAACATTAAGAGAAACTCAAATATTTGCACTGTTCTCAGAGCATAGGTGCTTTACTTCTTTGTTTATTGCCTAATGAATCAAAGAGAACCCAGTTACCTGGTGAATGAAACTGTTGGGTACTCAGCTTTTAGGATGAAAGTATTGAAGATGCTTTCAAGCAACATGTCTAATTGTTATGATGACAAAAATGAATGTATTTCTTTGACAACTGCATTTTTATCTTTGTAATCAAGTAGAAAATGCAAGAATGTGGGACTTTATGTACTTGGTTGGTGTTTCTCCTTCTATTCTTACTTAAAACTGTGTTTTTCATTTACCTGTGAAGTAGTTTGTGCATGTAAGTACAATTTTTTTAACACAAGCATGTTTTGCTACTTCTTCTCTACTGGACCAGTGATGCATATTACACAAAATAGGGGCTCATGTCCATAATACTGTCACTTCCTTATTTGCTTACATTTACTCTGGAAAAGTTGGAGGGGAGAAAAAAGGAAGTGACTGTGTTGAATATGTATGTTTGAGGAGAAAAGCAGTGACGGTTTAAAGGATGTTAAACTTTTTTGTGCTGTTACATTTAAATCTGAATTTCACTGACATTGTGGGTTTTAACATTTTGTAGAAATATTCTGTCCTTGTTCATGTAATTTAGCTTGCTTTTTAAATGAACTTTGAAAATAAAGATACAAAATTAATGAATTTGAAATGCTGTTTGTTCACCATCTTGTAAAACTGTCACTGAAATTTTATTTGCTGCTCTGTCAACTTAGTTATCTGAATTTCTTTGTCCTGGGTTGATACTGATTTTATTTTTTGTTGTGATGTAAATAAAAGGCTCACAAATGAAGTTTATTTTTCTTTTAGGCCTGCGTCTCGTCGTAAGCCTGAATATGAACCACCTTTATACACAGATGAGGCACAAAAGAAATTTGGCAATGTAAAAGCAATTTCATCAGACATGTATTTTGGAAGGCAAGATCATGCTGATGTAAGTAGAAAGCAGTGGTAAATATTTTTTAATATTAAAATAGTCTTTGACTATAAGCACAGTGTTGTTATATAGAGAAGGCCATAAATAGTTAAAATTGGTAGAGTTAGTAAGCCTATAGAATTATGTCCACTTGAATATTTGTCTAATAGAGATGTAGGCGTTTCTGATAACTCTGATAGTTTATCATTTGGTTTTAAAGAGTTGCCGCTGCAAGTAGGACCTTACCTCCAACATCATTCTTCCCTTATAGAAGTGGTCAGCAGTCTTTATTTTTGAAAGAATCAGCCTGATGCTGGATGTAGGCTTACTTCATTTGTTCTAAATACCCAAATTGATGCCAACAAACTGTTGTTAGAACAGCTGTCCCGTCTGTGTTTGTTGCATGGAAACGTTATTAGTATTGTAAGGCTAGCTAAGTGATGAATTGTTCAACAAATGACATGTAATTGATCCAGCCTAGAAATAAAACACAGATTAATATTATGTTTCATTTTAGAGGTGGGGGGGTAATTTTGAAAACATACTTTTAATGAAAAATTAGCAATGTAATGAGGAATATAAAAATATAATTACTTTATTATAATAATCATCATCAATTATTATTATATTTCCAGGGAGCTCAGAAAAAGTTGAATTAGAAGCATGATATGATTAGAAGGGTTACCATAATGCTAGCTGCAGTGCTTTTTCCTTATCCTATCTAACTACTCAATTTCACATTTTTTAGTTGTTGTTTTTAATGGTTGCATAGTTTTTCAGAAATTTTAGGGTAGCTAACGGTAAATAGGCCTCTTGGTGTTGCAGTAGTAAATGTCACTCTGATCAACTCAGAAATGAGTTGAGATTATGACAAACTCACACTGTATAAGTCATGTGAAAAGTACAAAGTGGAAGTAACTTTCAGAATGGTCAACTTCATCTGGATTTGTATGTTCTGTAACTGTACCTATAATCTCATGAATTATCTGACATGACCTCAAAAGATGACAGCATACTGTTACAACACTTTTTCTTCTCAATTCTTTTCTAGTATGAAGCAAGGGCTCGACTAGAAAGACTTTCTGGAAGCTCGTCTATAAGTTCATCTGACTTGTTTGACGATCAGAAAAAACAACCAACAGGTACATATTGAACAGAGTGAGAAACTGTATTATGGAGTGAATATGCTGCTGTACTCTGCTTCTCTAGTTCCACTATCAGCTAGCTCTCACTGTATTCTGCAAGAAGTGTACAAAGTGCAGCACATGTTAGTATTGCTAATAGGTCAAGCAAGCATAGCCAGTGTATTTATTATTTAAAAAAAAAAAAATTTCTTAAATTTCAAGTTCTGTGTTTTCAGTTCACTGAGTTCAGTGTATTATACTGGTTTTTACATGACTTGTTGAAAATAATAGACTCTATGTTGTAAATAATGTTGTAAATAATTTTTATCAAAGGGAAACTGTAATATTTTGTTATAAAACCAAATGAGGTAACACCTACATTGACTGTTAGGTAGGTTTTTTGATAAGTGACCTTAAGCAACTTATGTTTTATATATGTGAAAATAGCTGTCACAATAGTATTTGAGTCTAAGGAAAGTCTTTAATAAAATATTAGTGGCCTTGAAATTCCCATGTTAATCTGTTGCATGGCATATCATATCCATTCATCATGGTATCTGCTTCTAAAACTGATCTTTCCAAATTATTAAGGACATTTTTCTGTTGGTTTGTCTGTGTAAAGGATTTGTTGGAATGCCTTACATTGGAGAGTATAGTTCAAATTAGAAAGGAAGGAAGTAGTAGATTAGATTGACTGAAAAGTAGCTCCTTAGGATTTTGAAAATTACTCACATTTTCCTTCTAACACCCTTTTAGGATAGTGCAATAATGTAATATAGAAAAGGTAGGAAATACTGGAGCATTTTATCGACTTGATCAGTTGGGTTTCATTCCTTAACTTGTGAAGAAATGCGAAAAAAAGAATTCTTGAAGAACTTGAAATCTGTGAGTAATTATATAAATAGGGTGGAAAGCCAGACAGTGTGCAGCATCTGATTTTACTTTGGAAAAGTTGGGAGTTAAAAAACCAAACGTGATTGTTCAGTTTTGATCCCCTGAAAGCAGGTTTTGAATACACTGGCTGGTAGAGAAATTACTTCTGTTACTAGTTACTTAAGCTGGATTTTAGTAATTTTAAATGTAAAAAAAATGAAGTAGGGGAGGAGACATAAAGCAGAAGTTGCAGTAAATTACCCACTTGAAAGAGTATTTGCAAGAATATGTCATACTTGTGCTTAAAAAAGATGTGGGAAATACAAACAAAGAAATGGTATTCCTGAAATTATAAACTCTGTTTTCAATGGTACATGGGATTGTGATAACATTTTTTTATCATTGTTGACTAGAACTCCATCTTTTTTATTTTAATTTTCTTGCATCTGAAATGTTTTATATGGAATTGATTTTTCCTTTAATTTGTGTAATAGGTGTGGGGTTTTTACACAGTACTGAATAAGAGAATAAGCTAGAAAAAGGTAGATATGAGTTAAAGATGGGGCAAATTGATGTGGAATACATATCTCTGTGTTTATATATATATGAATGTGTCTTTTTATGTACACATGCATATATATAGGTGGTGGTAAAATTCTCACCCTGTTCTGAAGAAGGGTAATACAGGCAATTATGTAATGTTTAGTAGCTGCACATGAGTTATGCACACACTATTATTCATCACTAACCACTTGGAAAGGTTCTTGGGGCTTGTGGAGGAATTCAGAGATTCCTAATAACGGGATGAAAATAACCTGCCTGTGATTTGAGGTTAGTTACTGTTTGTGATTGGTGTGCAACCCAACCGTAAATTTAAAGTTCTATGTTACAGGGACTAAACTTCTGCTAAATTTTTTTGGTTGTTAACTGCTCTAAGATAATAGTGAGGAAAAGATAGACCAGAAATTATTTTGTATATTGTAAATTCACGCTATATTCAATCTACAGAATCTTCTTTCCTGCATTCCTGTTACACCTCCTACCCCAAAGACTATCTTTTGACAATGGTCCATCTTGGAGAAATTTTACTGATAGCTTATGTGGTGTGGAATTAATGCCAAGGCTATCATTAGTTCCATAAAATGAAGGTAATTAGGAGACCAGAGGCTGGCGATAAAAACACTGCTGTAATTCTGGGGTCCTTGCCAGAGTAAAATGTCCTTTGAATCTAAAGTTGGTTTTATGAGCTCTGCTGAGATTTAGGGTGGAACAGTTTTGGGATGCTTTCGTGTGTACAGAATACTGTATTAGCCATTTACCAAAAAGAGGGCTACAAGTAAACATGTTTACTTTGCATTATTTCAGAGCAATTGCTTATGAAAGATGGCATGTTGGAGAGCTGACTTGTAGATGCTGATTTTGAAGGAAATCACAAGAAAAGGAGCTGCTTTCCTGTCTCATATACAAGTTTTTCAGACAACCATACATAAGCAGGAAAACATGAGAAAATTAATGTGGCTGAGAAGTGGTTAGAGCTTTTCCCAGGTTATTTATATCTGCAAATTTTATTTCCATGACTGACTCTAATATCAAATGCTTCAGCATTTTTGTTAAGTGGAACAGTTTGTCAGAATTACAGTTCAGGAATAGGGCTCCCTCAGTAACAGAGAATTTCTGAAAATAATCTATAAACGTGTGCCCATGCATTGTAGAAACAATTAATAGCAGGATGTAAAGAATGGAGTGGGAAGCATCTACCACGATGAGCCAGCCAATTAGCTTAGCTACATCACATTATCTACAGTAATGTTTTTATCAGCCTGCTAATGAGGCAGGTGCCTTTAATTTCTCATGAAAAGAGGAGCTGCAGGTTCACTCTCTTTCCTTCCTCCACCCCTGCTCAAAACAAAAAAAGGGAGAAGAATGGGCAGCCCATGTGTATCAATGTGCACTGTGGAGCTCCTGTCAAAAGCAGTTACAGTTGTACAGGTTGGGGAGTCTGAAGCTGGACAAGCTTGTCCAAGGTTCAGTAACTGCTTGCAAGTTACTAGTTGTGTTCTGACTGGTCACAACTATCTGTTGACTGTGTGTCTTAAATGAAGGCTACAGATTGCAGTCTCCATTTTGATACACGTGTGTTTTGGGATGCTTCTTCTCAGGAGCCCCACTTACTCGCAAGATCCTTGTCTGTGATGCTGGTTTACTGACATTTGTGCTTTTTACAGTATCAGGTATTTAATATTAAGGCCTGCCAGTAATTCTTTTTGCAAATGAGTGGGTGATTGTAGTTGTTAGCATGTTAATATTTATCATGCAGTTAATAGAAATCAAAGATGTTTCAAAACTATCTTCAGGCCTATACTTTTTGTAATAGTAGAGCTAACAGTGGCCACACTATATTGGCTTTAATGAAGGCTGCATTGCCAGCTTTGCCTTGGAGTTTTAAAACTTAATTACGTCTGCTATAATTTCTATAGAGCTCTCCAAGCATCAGATGTAGTAATGCAAAATGTGTGTTTATACAGCATGCAAAGCATACCTGTGTATGCACATAACCACAGAAGTGCATTCATATTTTAATTGCAATGTAATGAATGTGTTTAGGATACCAGACAAATTAGCATCGCAGCAGATTGAAAGTGCAGAATAAATTATATATTATCCAGACTTTTATTGCTTAGCTGGGAATATAGCAGTGGGTGAAATTTTGAACAACTGAAAAAAATTGAGACACATTTAAGAAATTTGAGATATGTGCTCAGTGGTTTTTACAGTGTCAATCAGACATTGGTATTTAGTGCTCCTAGTAGTATCTTGTACTTCCAGGGGAGGAAAGGCTGCTTTTAGTATAAAATTCTCTTTTCTTCTTGTGTGCATGTTCTTTTAGGAAGCTACAATATTACAAATGTCTTGCCTTCAGCTCCTGATATAGCTCAGTTTAAACAAGGAGTAAAGTCAGTGGCTGGAAAACTTTCTGTACTTGCTAATGGGGTCATGACATCTATACAGGTTAGTAAAAATGTTTACAATATATTAACCATCTGTTAAAATCTTTTTATAAGATTTAGTATCATGGATGCTGCCATTGAATCATCTTAGGGGAGGAAAGAATGAATTTGACTTTGAGCTTTGTAGACCTCTCGTGGTAGACAACAGATCTTTCTAAAAATGAATCTGTAGATATAGAATAACTTTTTTTGCCTTTTTCTTATATACTTTATTTCTTTTCTTACAGCTGAAACAAAATTTCCATAACAGAGTTATTTGCTGTCACTTAATTTTTAAAGTAATAATAGTTCATAACTCAGAACAGAATAGTTGGAAGGAATCTATAGCAATCATCTGGCCCAACTCTTACATTGGCTCTTTAATTAAGTTGACATAAATACCTTTGATCCGTGTTTGTGCACAAAATTAAAACATCTTGATTTCAGTAGTGTAAAGCATGCTTCATGCTTCAGTTTGCATTTCCTAGATGAGGTCAGTGGGAGCTCGTGGATGTTTCAAAATCAAGCTAATTATCCTGGAGTTTAACCATAAACTGCAGTTCTTGGAAGTGCTGGTCAAATTTCTTCAAGTCTTTAAGAATTAAACTAGGCTTTATGTGCAAATATTAATTAAAACTGATTTACTCCAATGGAAAACATACTCATGTCTGTCTGATTTTTTTACTTTTCTAGGATCGATATGGTTTGTGACATCTTTTATATCAACATGATTAAGTACCCTAAAGAAGGATTTCTCTTCAGATACACAAGTGATCACACTGCTGATTGGAGTGAAAGTTGCCTTAAGACTGTTGATATTTTCACTTGTTCCAGCATATTTTTTCCTTATGCAGCTTTCTGGCTCAGCCTCTTTTTACTCCTGTTTAATCTTTACAGAGCAGAAACTTTGCAGCAACTTGTTACATTGCATGTACCTTTTTGACTTCCCCTCCTTTACAGTCTTGCATTTGTTAGCAACTAAGGTATAACACAAATCACTACTGCTGCCACCAATAATAATAATGATAAGGGAAATAACAAGGGAAGAGAATACAATACCACCTGCCGACCGAGCCCGACCGAGCAGTGAGTGTCCTTCCAAGTAACTCTCAGTTACATCCCAGGCATGATGTGCCGTGGTATGGAATACCTCTTTGGCTAGTTTGGGTCAGGTGTCCTGTCTCTGCTTCCTCCCAGCTTCCCCTCCTCCTTGGCAGAGCATGAGACTCACGAAGTCCTTGGTCAGACTAAACATTTGAGCAGTAACTAAAACCATCGATGTTATCAGTGCTGTTCCAGGCTGAAAGTCAGAAACACAGCACTGCACCAGCTACTAAGAAGGAGAAAAAACTGTTACTGCTGAACTCAGAACATGACCTTAAAGAAAAAACCCATCACAACCAAGAATGAGCACAAGATAATTCCCTTCTGTAACTTTATTTCTTAATTCGAATTTGTAAACGTTGCTATCTAATAAAAATAGTAGCTATAAACTCATTTTAAAAATTAAATTTCTATGTGCAGACACGAGCCTCCAGCTTCCTAAATACTGCCGTCTGTATTCTGTCTATACAATGGTCTGGTAGAATTAACCTTTAATTTCAGTTAGTGAAATCAGCTTTCTTATTGAATTACTACAGTGATTCAGAAATCAAAACACTAAGGCTGGGGTAGGAAATAAGCTACTGTATTAAAATACTATGAATACTGTGTTGAAATGCAGTATACATTATACAGTATAATGGTATAGCTGTATTTCTTCTTGAATTTCTAGCTGCCTTTTACATCTGCCTCTCAGTTCTGGTAACTTCTCTTGAGGATGTTGCACTTAGATTTATTAATCCGAAAATGATCTTGCTTGTTTTGTATTACTCTTAAAAAAGAATTGCTTTTGCTTAACTGTAGAGCTTTACAGTAGAAGTCTTGCTTTGATTTCTCCTTTCTGTCCCTAAAGAGGTGATTTTGCTAATATCAGATGTACAGCAGATGTACAGTCAGGACTTGCTTTGGTTTTCTCTAATTGCAGGTAATGATTTTCAGACTGCTCTTTCAGTTAAGTGTACACAAAGTAGTAAATTTATTGCAAGTAACAAGTGGTCTGATTTTCAGATTTGCAATATACCAACAGCATCCAGTGACTTGCAGAAGAGGTGCTCCTCCAGTCACGGGGCTGCATATTTAGACATTTGTGTATGGATGCAGTTGCTTAAATTAAGGCAGTGAAATACAACAAAATGTAGTTCTGTCCCATCCCGTGTTTTCTCATACGTTACAGTGAATGGGAGATCACCTACACTGAAATAGTTGTGTGCATTTTTTATATGTCATTGCAATAGAGTGAACCACGCTATTGGAAAATAGATGGAAAAATACCAAAAAAGGAGATATTCAGTACAAAATAAGAAATTGTAGGCGAAAACAACTATGGGATTATCTTAAATGCCATAAGGTATGTTCAACTGTCTAACAGCTGTATAGCTGGATGAATAGGTCTTGAATGCCCTCCCCATACACCTATTTGTGTCTTTGATACATCCATGAGGTTTCACTGTTTTTCATCAAATTATGGTAGGGATGGTTTTCCATGTGTGCTGGAAGAGACAGCTTTAACTCCTCTAGTTTCCTGGGAATTAAGCATACCACGGCACCCCTGATTCTGCAGGATGGTACTGCATCAAAGGGAGAGCAGGTCTCAAAATCAGGTTTGTCTTCCTGCTTTCTTGTGTGTCCTTTTCCTTTCACCCTTTGCCTTCAAACACATCTGTCAGTCTCTGGTAAGAGGGGCAAATGGCTGATACTGCTGCAAGCATCACAGGTTTTAGAATGTGCAATAAAACCATGTATTGGATCTGGTTTTGCAACAAGTTTCCAAGTGAAACTTGGCATTGGTTGCCAGTTGTGTTTTGTTGCAGTTCTTTTTCCCTCAATCCTCTCTTACTACCCTTATACATTTTCCTTTTTCAAAACTGGAACTGAAGGATGACAGCAGCAACTGTAAACCATTCAAGTTAAACTTCCCTCCTGTTAAAGTCCAGTCAGGACACTGCATATTGTTCCCTCCTGTTAAAGTCCAGTCAGGACACTGCATATTGGGGGGGGGGGGGAGAGAGAAAGAGCATTATTTAATCCTTTATATTTCTGAGTGTTTATTTTGTAGGTTAAATTGAAAGGGTTAGAAAAATGTTTGTAGCTAGTTGTTAAAACACCACAAACAGCATTAATTCGATGCAGAGACCTGTATTCTCCTTTCCTGAGTAAATTCTGAAGGGAATCTTGTAACTATCTCCTTCTCTTGATTTCTGCCAAGTGGGAAGTGTTCAGTGCTGTCATTCTGCCCTGCTTCACATCAGTTTGTTCCACTGCTGGGAGAAGCAATTCCAGAGCCATTTTGGTGCTCATTTAAGATTTTTGTTTTAGAAGGATTTTGTAGTGCAAGAGTGGGCTGAGTGACTTTTTAGTATAGGAGTCTGTAAATGTTGCTGTAGCTACATGTATTTTAACACTGCTTTTGCCCTGCTCCTGAGTCTCAAAGAAGTGTTGCTGTCATTGTAAAGCAAGGGTGAAGCTGAAGACCACATAAAATGGTGTGTGCTTGACTTGGTTTTGAGAGACTTCTACACTTCATTGCACATCCATGCCTGTGAGACAGGGTTCTCTTTGATCAGTAACAGCCAAACTGGTGTCACACAGACCTGGAAAGCACTGAGGTGGTACAAAGCAGAGAAATTGCACTTGTCTTTTGTTCTGCTGCTCACAACTTGAAAAACAAACACTAGCGCTGCCACTGTCTTCTTGCAGGATCAGCTGTAACTGTCGGAGTATGTTACTTCTAATTTCAGTGCTTTCAATTTAAATTTGCTCTTGATGTCTACTATGTAAAACCTTCAAAGGAAGTCTGTCAATGTAGTTTCCCACCTAAATCAATACAATCTCATGGTTCTTTTTGAACTTCAATTTCTGTGATGCTTTTCCTTCCCTTTATGTGGTAAGCAATGTTACTTTCTTCCCGAGGAGACATGAAAATAGTGAATAGCCCTGTTGAAGCAGTCCAGAAAGCCTTGTTTCTTCCCGAGGAGATATGAAAATAGTGAATAGCCCTGTTGAAGCAGTCCAGAAAGACTTGTTGAAGTAGAGGGTTGTGTCTGTCCTGATTATAAACTATGCAAGAAGAGTTCAGTATATGGTTTGCAAGCTGCTGAGGATCCACCTTTATCAACAATGTTCCTGATTCTAGAGAGAAAAGGAGGAAAGGAGCAACAGAGAACTTGGAAGTTCTCCCCACCTGCAGCTTGGCTTGCAGCTGAAGATGGGGAGAATTGTTGCAGAACTGAAGCTCTGTAACACTTCCTTCATTTGTACCTTTGAGTTTTGTGCGGTTAGTCTGACCTTTCTGTTCTTTTCAGTTATCTCATAAGAGCAGGTTTTGGTCTTAAGGATAGCTATTTCTGTATCTTAGCTAATGCAAGTTCAAACAAATTCCTACTTACGGATGTCAGTTGCCATTAGAAAAGCAGGGAAGTATCTAGGACCCATTACTGAAAATGATAAAATGGAAAGGAACGGAGATTGCCAGTCTTTCCTCAGAGAAAGATTTCATTTGTTACCCAAACATACTCATCCCCCACACTCTGCAATCTCTGACTGAGCAGTGGCCTCATTGAAAGGCAGCCTGTAAAGCTCACAATGCTTGGGCATGGAATAAAACTTCTAACTCCACATGGAAATCCCTTTTATAAGCTGATGTAAAACTGGATTCCTGAAGTGTAGCAGCCAACTATTGAAGAAGTACAGGCTTTTTCAGTTTTCTCATTATATTGATGTGAATTTCTGCCTTCTTTTCTGGGAATATGTAATCTGCTTGTAATGTCTCCTATTTGTCTGACAGTGCTTTCCTGTTTATATCAAAATTATTTGATGCAGTAATAATTCATGATTAATTCAGTTACAAATGTGAGCAATGCTGGGATATCCAGCAGGATTAATAGGATGCTTTGGAGACATGCAGTTTACAAGAAGCTTGACCAATTGAAAGTGAACGGGCTGTATTGTATTTGTGAGGAGCTGGCTGGCAGCTCTTAGGGTCATGGAGGCAAAATGCTGCTATCGTGCCTGAGGGAAGTTTTCAGTTACCCTACCCTGCAGGGTCTGTTCTTTATTAGGCCTGATTACATTGGGGGTACTGAAGCAGCAGCGTCCTGTTGTCCAATGGATCTAAGGAAATATGCACATTGCTTTACCACTTCTATAAATCCAACTGAAAACAGGATTTCTCTGCACTGAGAGACATCTCTCTTGAAACATGAGAGCTCCAGTTCATCCCTGAAGACCAGTGCTGAAGGTAAGCACCACCACCATTACCTGCTTTGTGAAGGCCAGATGAAGAACTTACACAGGCCTTACACAGGCCACCATAGTATTCCCAAACCCTTAAATGTTTTCCACCAACCTTGAAATGTGAATAAAACTTGTGATTATGGATGTGAAAGGGGCAGAATTAAGGCAGATAACAATGATAAAATGAACCCAAACATCCTGTTTTTTGGGAAAAAAAAGTTGTTTACCCTTGAGTTTATACTGAAAATGCTGCTTTTCTGTTAAGTTAGACATATCTGAAAGGAAAATGCGGGGAAAGAAAAGAGGGTTTGGGTACTTCTGGATAGAAGAATGTTGAAATGATTAATTTTTTCTTTTTGTTGAGTGGAAGGCCTTAAATCCTTCAGACCCATCTTGCCAGTTCTTGACTGGAACCAGAGCTGTGTGTCACATAGTGCTGGGGGTGGCAGGAGTGCTTGTTTAGGGGAGGAAAGGGTCACCATGCACCAGGTGGTTCTGCTCTGCATGGCCTCCAGAGGTTGGAGGTGGTGTGGTGGTTGTCTTTGTTCTTACAGCTAAGGTTATTAAAAGGCTTTCAAGGAAACTTTCAACTTAGATAATCTTGTTTATGTTTGCCTGTGTTGTAGCTTAGTGGTGCGAACTGCTGTGGTCATTTGAAGCGCTAAGTCAGTTGCCAAAGATAATTATTTAAATCCCAGCAGTATTACCTATGTGTATCCGACCACATTAAAAATTAAAGCAAGGTTTCAGTCACAAAGTTATTCAGTGGTTATTTTCTGAAATTGATGGTGTGAATTAAAGCCTTACAAAGGTGTTTGCACTGAACGTGGGAAATGGGTTGAGTCTTTTGTCACCTTGCTGGAGTAGGATTTGTGGTTAAAAAATTGTTAAAAGCGTTATTCAAATTCATGGAAATCACAAAATGAAATTAGTCTGCTCTGAAGAAGCAATAGAGGAAACAAAATAGATCAGCAGCATGCAAATAACCAGTGCATTTTTTAATGCTTTATGATTTGTGAGACATCAATTACATTGTGGATAAAGGATTTAAAATACATGAAAGCAAATGTTTGATTTTTACTTTTATTTTTTTCTCTGTACAAGATGCACCTTATTTGTGTCATTCATCCTACTGGCATTTCTACTGAACTGCCAAGCAGTTCACCTGCCCAAGATGGGACAATACTTGATTAAATGGCATGCTTGATACTTGCCTGGGCTCTTGCACCCCACTTTTGTTTGGTGAATGTCTCATCCTATTGTGCAATGTTTTTCCTGCCCAAGACTGTTCTCTGTCACCACTTGGCATTACCGGTATCCTCCTTGTGTTCTTCCCTGGGAGGGGAGGATGTTTGTGGAACCAGTCTTGTTTTGGTTGGGTTCTTGACAGCTGCTTGTTTTCTAAATGCAAGTGCTGGGAAGTGATGGCCCTGGCCAGAAGGGCCTGCACTGCTGAGGTGGCTGGGTCATTCTAGGCTGCCAGGGCGGGAGGGAAGAACCCCCTACTAGAAGGATGCGCCTTATCATCCCTGTGTCTGGCTGGGGTGATGCCAGGGGTGCCTGCCATGGAGCTCCCCAGAGGAGCTCCTGGCTTGGTGCCAGGCAGTAGGAGGACCTTGGATGGAAGGACTTTGTGCTCTGGCAGTCATTTGCAGCCTCTCTGGCAGCTCTCACCCAGCCACTGCGGGCTTGTGTCCTGCATCCCTGCCCTGCACTTTCTGTCACAGCAAGAAGAGAGACTGTGGCTGTAAACCAGGACAGGGTGGCAAGACAGGGAAAGACCAGTAGTTTACTATCTTTGCCTGGGAAACGCAGAGTGGGGCTTGAGAGCCTCTGGGCTTCAACCAGTCTTCGCCAGAAGCTGCTGAAAGGATGAGCAGAAATGTGAGAGGTGCACACATGGGCAGAAACAAGGGGCAGGCACCAGCCCCTCAAACTAGACCATCATCTCCAGAAGCAGAAAGTCCAGAAACAGCATCACAGGAAAAAATGGCTTCTACAAGCTTCCTTGCTCATCATCTTTACTTTACAAGCTCTTAATCCTTCCTGGCGGGACAGCATTAACTATGTCCTGTGTCCCTCAGAAATTTTACCTTCTCTGTCATGTTTACCCACATCACCACCTCCTCTTCTCCCCCCATGTCTTTTTTCTGTCTAGAGCTATCTGCCTGTCCCCATCTCTCAGCAATCATTTTTTCCAGTTAGGCAATGCTAGCTTTTGTAGCCTCTGACCTCTTGTTCTCAGTACTTCTATCACTCATCCCTTTCTGCTTTGTTTCCTTCTTCTCAAGTGATTTGCCTTGCAACTATTTTTAACAACACAAACCCAACCCTTAAAGGCACTGCTTGTACTTGAGTGGTTTGGTTTCTCCCATTTCTAATGACGTTAATACCGCTTACACAGTTTCAGTTCTGTGCTCAATTTCTCTTCATTTCCCTAGACCTAATGTATGAGTGCAAAATAGCCTCACAAAAATTGTCATCCACAGGTTTTCACAGCCCTCAAGGCTGTTTCCATGGTGGCAGGAGGAGGCCTCCAGCATGTATTAGTCATAGTGACTTCCCTCCCCTCCTCTCCGTTCTAAAGATATGATGTGTTCTGTCACCCACACGGCTCGTGTAGGGTGAGATCTCACTGAGGCCAGTGCCTCATCTGGTGGCACAGATGTGGGTGAGACCTGATGCAGAACACCAGCTTGTCCCTCTCCTATCCCCTTTGCTGGTTATTTTGATGTTACAGTGCTGGTCCTGCTGGCAGCATCAACTAATTCAAATTTATGCTCCTAGATGACCAGTTCCAGCTCCTCCACCTGCTGGGGGTGGATGTGTTAGCGTTAAGACAAACACATAACCGTTAGAATGGTTATATGAGGTGCTTTATTGAGGCGCCAGGAATCAGGGGTACGCACCCAAATCTGATTCCAACCTCGTCACATCGTATTTGCAATTTATACATTAAAGGTTTTGCAATTAATGCATATTCAACATAGGTTGCTATATTAACTAATACATATGCATTAGGGATTACTTCATCAGTCCATTACATCAGCCTCTTCTGCGCTTGCGCAGCCCCCTCTGGTGGTCGGCCTGATGGAGTAAGGAGTCTTCCTCAGATGAAGTAAAAGTCTTCCTCACTCTGTCCTTTTCACCTTCTCGTTTTTGGACGGGGCCCCAGCCATTGTGTGGGCGCAGCATTCTTTCGTTTTCACTTGGCTGCTCCTGGTACACTTTCGAGCTTGTAGATTGTTCTGCTTGGGTAGAGCCCCACAATACTCTTTTTTCCCTATATTCCCTTGCCAGCCATTGTGATATTTGGTTAAAGAATAACCAAGATACAGAACAGCAAAGTTACAACATTTTAAGATATATATATATACATATATATATATATATATATATATAAAGGCCTTCTACTGATTTGCAAGTTTCCAAATATAATCACTTCTATCACTCTATATGATTATTTTTAATATAAAATTTCACCATTTTCTAACAGATGGAGAGCTGAGGTTCTTGGAGAATGTGGCTGCTAACATTCATGGGTGTCTCGAGCCTTGGCTCTGCACCTCTCTGGATTAAAACATGTTATGTTCCCCTGAAGGGAGATGAGTGGTACGAAGTCCAGGACACCTCAGGCAGTGACAAAAACGGTATCTGCTCTGACTCATCCACAGAACACACTGGCCTGTCTTCATCCATGAGAGAGGAAAAGCCACCTCACTGATTTCAGAGAGTCAATGGGATACTATGAATGTGTGAGAGAAGAGCTGCAGCCCCTACTGCACTGCAGGCAGAGGATGATGTTCCAGGCTGTACGAGAAGCCTATCTGCAATGAGGGCACATACGCAGGTGTTTTTACTCCAGCTGCAGCCTGTCCTTTGATAGCTTTAATACTGTGCAAAGGGAGGAGTTTTCTGAAACCTCACAGAATTTCAAGCCAAAGGGGGGATCACTTTGGGAAAGCATCAAAACTGTGATGGAAATGCTAACAAATAGAGTGAGTATAGGCTTTTGTGGAGACGAGTGGGTCCGTCATGCAGAGCAGTGTATATACAGCTATGTGAATAATTCCCTTTTATCATTAGTTTTTTGGGAAAAAATGGAGAAGTTTCATTTTTCCTCAAAGCAATTAAAAAATATCAGGCAAGAAGAACAACAAAACAAAGCAGAGAAGTACGTTTTGTATTAAACTAAATGTGATGTTCAGCTTGTGAGACAATGTTTTCATTCAGGTCAGAGACCTTTCAGTTTAAAGACTTATCACTTAAATGAAAATCAAAAAGAGTGATCAAAACTGCCAAGAAGAAATTCTTCTCTCTGACTCTTTCCTAGTATTTCCCCATTTGTTTTCTTTGGCGCAAAGAGTCAGGAATCCACCAAATGTTTTGTTGTCATCAAGTCTGTACTTTGTGCTTCAAATAACTTCTTCTGGGTTTGGTGTGGTAGGGTTTAGTTGTTGGTTGGTTAATTTGTTTGCTATTTTTCCCTGGCCTTTCTCTCACTACGTGCGTGGAATAAGTTGCAGCCAATTTCCCAAATTGCTTCTAGTCTTCCTCCTCCACTGGTGTAGGACAGGAGAGATCCCCTCACTTGAGGATGTCTGGAGTGAAGCAGGGTCCCTTCCCCGAGGGGAAAGCCCAGTATCCCCATGTAGAAGCACAGAGGCATACCTAAAAGACACCCAGACTTGGCTCCTATGCTCTATTCCTGCCTGCTTGGGTCAGGATGGAAGCCTACATGCTGCTTCAAAAAGTCTTTTACCTAATTAAAGAGCATCAGAGATGGGTGAGGGAGAAAAGAAATAACTGGGGTGCCTCAGACATGCACCAATTTAGCCATTCCCTCAGAAGCAGATAAAGAAAATTCCATCTCTCCATCTCAACCCAGGCTGGTGTGAGGTCAAGTGCCTGCACAGGTACACAGCCTCAGAGGTGACCTTGGCAGGAGCCACAACAATGGCATCAGCTGCCTGTGCTGAGGTACGGCCAGCCTGTGTGCACACGCCTATATTCCCTGGCACATTAAAGCCAACCTTTATTTGCACTGGTCAACAGTGCTGGCAGTTTCTGTTTGCTTTCAGCTCAGGCCAAACAGCGTCCACAGTGTGCCCAGGTGAGCTGGCTACTCTGGATATAAAGAGCGCGCTGCACCCCGACCTGAAAGGCTGCTCACGCAGCACAGACAGCTTTCCCATGCACTGCCCACCACTGACCTAAAGCTTTTTTTGTCCGTATTATGTTCGAGTTGCCAGAACATTCAGCAGGGTACTTGGAGAGTGGAGGGTAATATAAGCCTGGCTTGAAAGGGTGTGCTATAAAGATAACTTCACCTCCTACATTTTTTATTTCAAGGCATCCTTTTTGACAACAAAACTAATGCTCAAGAAAGTCAGGCTAGAGGAATATGGTGAAGCTACACAACAGAAGGATCCAGTAAAGCATCTTTAAGGGGGATTCCTGTTTTCATGAGAGTATTCACGTTGTGCAAAATCTAAGTTTTCACTAAAAATTAATTAAAAAACCCCAACCGTTGCACTCATAGCTGGGGAAATAACTCAAAATCTTTGTAAGTAGGTCTTACTTCTGCCTGAGCATCTACAAAACCTGCAGCAGCAAGGATAATGTCCCAGTTCCCCACAGCTCTTCCCACTGTCCAGGTCATGAGTTGCTCCCCCTTTTGCAATGGCTGTAAGCAGGGAATCTGGATGCCCCATGGGATCTCAGATGGAAAAGAGAGGTGAGAGGGGGCAACCAGCCACTGACACAGCAGATGCCTGGTTGGGTTTCTTCCTTTATTGCCTTTCTTTCCATCGGCAGAGTGGGCAGATGGAGGGCAATTTTAAGCTTCTTCCTTACCTGCCTGCTGTGAGCATCTCCAGGTAAGAGGATGACCAGCTCTGACCCTCTAGCCTCTAACACAGGGACATGGCCACCATGGCTCACCTGAACAGCAAAACGGTGTCCTGTCATAGAGGTCCATCAGTGGGCCCGGTGTGATATCTGACAGAATCCTCTTGCTTTCAGCAGTGAGGTGAGTGACACCTCCACAGGAAAGCACCTCCAGCCAAAAGGCAGTGGCATGGCCAAAGCAGTGCAGGATGAGGAAGCTGTGCCTGAACCTGGGTGCCTGCAGGGGAAGGGTCCATGGAGCCAGGCAGGGTTAGAGTGGCTGTGCACCCCCAACCACGGCCACAGAGGGACCTACCACTGGGTCTCTGGGGAGTAAGGGCCATGCTTTGGGCTGCTGGGGTGGGCAGGGAACTGCTCTGCTCCAGAAATCAGTGGTCAGTGACAGGCAAGGTCTGCCCAGGAAGGTTTTGCATGGGCTTGGTTTTTGGGAGCGTGCTTAGGAAGATCTGTGTGCTGCTTGTGTTAGCTGCAGGTCTGTTGGGAGGAGGACAGCAGCACTGCAGTGCCCTATGCAAAATGGCTTGTGCTCCTCATTTGAGTCCGAGGTTCTAAAATATTTCTGCAAAGACTTGTGCTGCAGCTCCAGCGCTCTGTTTCCTCTTTCTGGTACCTGAAACTGCTGACACTTTGCATAGGCAGCGTGTGTGGTACATGGTCATGGAGGAGAGCAAAATTCAGCAGTTTGGTAAGCAGCAGCTTCCCCAACCAGGCAGACGGAAATCGCTGTGTGCTGGATGCATGGGTACATCTCCTTGACCAGCATGGGGTTCATCACTGTTTCTCTGTAATTCGCTGAGTGCCATGACTCTAAGACTGTATTTTCCTCATTAAACACACTTGATGTTGAAATTTTCACCTAAAACCAGGTATTCCTGGTTTGCACATCTTGGAAATAAGATACCTGTGTTTTTGTGGAAGCACAGACAGGTTTCATCTCAGCCTGGCTACCTGTTCAATGGAAGCCCTATTTAGCTGGAGTGCCCCACGGTTCCTTTGCCAAATTACTGTTTTCCCTCCCCTTCGTTTTCCCCAGCCATGGAGGGGTTTGATCTAAAATCTCCCCATCACCCCTGTGTGTGGGAGCTGAGGTGACCTGACTGGGGCAGGTGAACACAGCCATGCCTCTGCCTAGATAGGAAGCAGGTTAGGGGTGTCCATGCCCCTGCAGTGCCATGGCTTCCAGTCCCACCAGCATTTAATCATTAACCTCCCGCTGGCTGTTTGCTGGAGGCCTTGCTCCTGCCATCATTCCGCTGCGGTGGTGACAGTGCCATGCACTGTCTCAGGCATTGCCTTGGCAAGTCCTGGCTTGCCGTAGCAAGCTCCAGGTGTCTGTGTGTGGTTGTAACCTGCTGGTGTGCCTCTCCCCCCTGAATGTCCCCAGGGAGACCCCTTCCTGCCGGCTTCCTGGGCATTCCGGGAGGGCAGCAGTGCACGCTGCTGCTTGGCAGCACTTGGTTCCACCTCTGGCTCATTTCAGTCTCCTCACACAGGGGTGTCCCTACGCTAAAAGAGAGTCAAGTGCTTAATCACTTGTGGCTAATAGCTGGAGGTGCCATGTGCTGCTGCGGGAGCTGCCCTGCACTTGCTATGTGTGCCAGGATGGCAAAGGAAACTGGATCATGCTGGGCACAAGCAGCTCTTGGGTACAGAGGAGGTGTTCTGGCTTTTTTAAAGTTGGTTTGTGTGGTGTCGGGTACAGCCTCTTACACGGATAAGTCTCCGTCAGATTTTTAAAGAGAGACTTATTTTCCTGCTTGTTTTTCCATGGTGAACACCCAGTTAAGGCCACTCGCTGGAGCATCCTGGCATAGATGGCTTCACTGCTGCCTGTACATAGGTTGTGGCAGCTTTTCAGCACTGCCACTCAGGTTTTCCTAGGGCAAACCCCTAAAACGTAATGCTGTCCTCCCTCCCATGTAGGGTCTGTGGACCAGCATGGGCTGTGTTGCCACACAATTTCCCACACTCCTGGAAATAACGAGGTAAACCTTCGATGGGAAGGAAGTACAGGATAAAAGAGACATTTGGTGTGGTGATCCCCAGGCAGAGGCATTTGGGAAGACAGACCTGAGCTGTGGTAGGTCAGTCATATGCTCTTGTCATGTCATTTCCATGACTATAACATTGCATCATGGAGCCACTCTAGATAGCGCTGCGAAGTGATGCTATCGATAGGTTTTACAAATAGAGAGCCTAAAACCATTTTGGAGATGTGCATGTAAAAATACCTGCCTATCTAAAGTGAGTATTTAAATGTCCATTGATAAATTTAGGAAGCCTGTAATGAGACCTGGGCTGGACTTTATGGACTTCCTGAAGGCAAAGGCAGGATTTTATTAAGTGGGCTACATTCAAATGGTTAATAATACACCAAACTGCTCAGCTGAGGGGAAGGGGTCTAATTCTTGTGAGAAACTGCTTTGAAATGACCTTGTATTGTGTCCAAAAGATACATGCTTCTGAGCTGTATAGGGTTTTGTGGTTGCACTGATGGGCATCCCAGCTGATGCAGAGAGAGGTGAAAGGCAGCAAATCTGGGTAAAGGGCTGAGGGGGACCTTGGTCACAGTAGGGCACATCTGCTAAAGGGACCTAGAAGAAAGACGAGGAGAGACTCTTTAGCAGGGCCTGTTGCAATAGGACAAGGGGTGATGGGTTTAAACTAAAAGAGGGGCAATTTAGGCTGGATGTGAGTCAGAAATTCTTTACAATGAGGGTGGTGAAACACTAGCACAGGTTGCCCAGAGAGGTGGTGGATGCACCATCCCTGGAGACATTCAAGGCCAGGCTGGATGTGGTTCTGGGCAACCTGATCTACTTGAAGATGTCCCTGCTCATTGCAGAGGGTTGGACTAGATGAGCTTTGAAGATCCCTTCCAACCAAACTGTTCTATGATTCTACTTCAAGTGGTCCCATCTGCTCTTCAAAACTGATGAGCTCTGGAGATTAAAACCTTCAGCTCCTCAACTTGCTGTATCAAAGCAGGGTTTTGGAGGACGGGTGAAGACCAAGTGAAGTCACTGGGTTTCTGTTATCAGCACACACATTACTGAAGGTAAGCAAACATGGTGGAGGTGACTGTGGTGGTGTGCAGGAGCCACTGGTAGCCATCATCATGACAGGTGATGGGGCCGCACATGAGCCGGTGATGTATTTCATCCCATTTTTGGATGCAGGTGGAAGTGAGAGGCTGGGCCACCCACAGATGCATTGGAGGAGCCAATGTCTCCCTTGTCTTTTGGACCATGGCTTGCCCACAACAGGGGTGCCTCATTGAGCACAGTCGTGCACCCTGCACTTTGCACTGCAGCTGGGCACACATGTCTGTCTGGTCCTGCACCAGTGGTAGGAACACTCAACTTCTGGGGGGTGATGATACCCTATGGGTATGGATGGGCCATCAGCCATTGTCAGCCACTTGTTGGGCACAGCCATGCACAGAGACAGGGGCAGAGGTATTCCACTCTCTTGCAACCTTTCCTTATTTGTTTTGATCATGACAACATGATTTACTTTATCTATAAATATCCCGCTGGCACAGGGAATAACGTGCTGGATGGCATTTCCCAGATGATCTCATGTTTATGGGCGAGGTGATCCCCTGGCATCATTAGAAAAGGGAAAAGAATGTGATCAGCAAACCCCGCACACCATTTCACAAACAGCTTAAAAATCATTTCAGGTCCATCCCTGCTCTCAGGACAGAGCAGGAAGAGCCCGTTCCCCACATTTTGACACAACTCACAAAGTCTTGGCTGAGACCCAAGACTTGAAACCCGTATGCTGAAGAACACCCTGTTAGGCAGACAGCAGTGGGTGGCCTTTCTTCTGCCTTCCCCCCTCCCCTTACCCTTTCCTTTATTTTTCTTCAGAAAAATGTTTTTCCTTAAAGGTGTGGGGGGATTTGAGGGTTAAGAAACTGAAACCATGGCTGCTGCTGTTCCTTATTATGGCTTTTGGGTTTTTTTAATTTCTTAAAGAGCTATTCAAGCTACCATAGAGGTTCAAAATTCTCTGTGTATTTTCAAAGCCTTTGGAAGGAGCACCCTGACCAGGCAGTGCCAGAGGACCATGCCATCATTAGCTGCCATGAAGTTGTTCAGATGAAGCGCTCTGCCTCCTGCAGCTCAACAAGCAGGATCACCCAAGGGTGCTGTAAAGATCCTGGCTGGCTTCCCCAGGAGCTCAGCATCGTCCCTGCAGGCTGGGCTGGCTGCGGGGCCAGAGTGAGAGCCAGAGCTGGAAAATCGGGTGCCACGGGAAGGGCTGAGCAGGATCATCCACCCAAGGAACCATGTGCTTCATAGGGTGATGGACCAAGCTGTGTGCAACAGGGCGTCCTGTCCCTGCACGGTGTGCCTGGGACGTGGCATTGGGCATGCAGGGGTGCAGCTGAGGTGCACATCAGGGGTTGGTGGGGTAACAACCAGATCAGGTCAGTGGACAGGCTCCTGTGGGCAGATGTTACCGCACTGAGAAAGGACAGCGAATTGGAAGGGTGAGGAGACCCAGGATCTTGAGCAGACGGGATAAGCAGAATTAGCAAGGTGCATCATACAGGTGTGCAGCAGCTTTGTGCTGACTGCAGGAGCCCAGGGCACTAGGTGCAGCACAGTGGCCTGGCAGAATAACCAAGTATTTTGTGTGAATCCAAACATGTGTTTTTTACTGTAATGATCCATTGATAGGAAGTTGCTAGCTAGGATCCAAAGATGCCTGTGCACCTGGAATGATGTAGGTATTCTCAGAGCCCCAGGAGGGGTCTTGGCTGTTATTTTTACATATTTGTGGAGCATGTAAGAGCACAAGAAGGCAGGTCTGGCTTCAGTGACCATGACTAACAGCACTGGGTCCTGTACCTGACCTGCTGGCAGCCACCTCAGGGACCACTGACATGCACATTGGGAAGCCCCTTTTGAGCCATCATGGTTCACAGTTTGGCATGTTCAGAAGCTCCCCTGGATCAGCTCATGTTTGCTTTAATAGATTGCTCCCTTGGAAGCTGCTTCCTAGGGTCTGCGTGTCCCTGTTCAGCACAGGGGCCAGGAGCAGGTGACATGAAAGCAAGGGCTGGGTGTGCAGGAGGAGAGCACTCAGACCATGTGCACTGGCAGTCAGCAACCCCTCGCTTTGCTGCTGGTCTTTGTGCCATTACTTATCCTGGCTCTCTCACTGCTACCTGTGTGCAGCAGCATTAGGGGTTTTGGATGGCTCCTCAGCCACAGGGAGGTTGGCAGGGCCATTTCCAGCTGCAGGAACAGGGAGGTTGTTGGGTGACCATTCCCCAGGCAGGAGCACTGGCCACAGGCAGCAAGAACTGCCTGGCCACAGCATTGGTCCTGGAGCTGAACAGAGCAGAAGGGGCATAAAACACACAAAGAGGCTTTGCCTGATACTTGTGACATTTCTGTGAAGAGGAGCCCTGAGAGTCTTTAGGGTGCAGGGAGGGCACAAGAAGGATGCAGCAGGAGAGACTGACCTGGCTGGGCTGCAACTCCCTGCCGTCAGCACCAGACTACTGCCATGGAATGAGTTCCACTTGGAAAGAGTTGAAGGTGCCTTTTTTAGGGCCTGTGCCCTACTCCATGCCTTTACTCATGGAGTAAAGGGCTGGGAAGAGGAAGGCACAGAGACCATGCTCTCAGCAGACGTTGGTTCCAGGGAGATCTCTAGAGCTGTGCCTCTTGGTGACACTGGCATTTTCTGCCTTAGATGTTGCTGAGGAAAACCTGGGGGGGGGGGGGGGTACAAGCTTCTACACCCCCTCCTTCAGTCCTTTGAACCTCACCTCCTCATGGCACACACAAGCACGGCCTCTCCTGCTGACCATCTCCGCACTGCTAGCACCACTGCGCTCAGCTTGGCTGGTTTTAGCTTTGCTTTATTTTAGGTTAATTTTATTTCAGTTAACCTGCTCCAGATTGGATGGTGTTTTCATTCCCAAGCCAGGGAAAGCAAAAACGTGCACTTCTTATCAAGGCTCCTCTGCCTGATGCAGCTCCCCAAGCAAGCTGTCTGCAGTGAGCAAGCACTGAGCACGAGCAGCTTTGGGGAAAGTGTGGGCTCCTCCTGTTTGCACCACTCTCCTGATGTGGGGGACATCCAACAAGCATGGGGTCCCAAGCTGACCCCAAGGCTGCACCTGCTCCAGGCTCTTAACCCTGGAAAACTGGAATTTTCTGCCTGGGAAAATTTTCCCAAGGCAGAGGGAGCCTGTCTTCCCAGGACTGGGAGTCCTGCAGTCATAGAGGTGTGATTAATTCCTAGTCTGCCCCTGCCACTGCAAGCAAAATCTCTCTTTCTCTCTCTATTGTTGTATCAAGAGCTTAAGGCAGACCTGCCTGATGTTACGAGTGAATATACGAATTATGCACCGGTCAGGAGGAGGAATAGTGCGGTCCTGACATGTTTACTGACTCCATGACTACTGCAGAAAGCCACTCTGGTTTTTATGCCTGCTTCTCCTTCCTTATCAACCCAGAGGTGGCTAGGACGAATGATAAGAGGAAATGGCAAATATTACGCATGTGCTACCAATTCTACTTTTCAAATTAAAACCAAACAAAATTGAGCCTGACACAATGCCCAGGAAGGACACTGGGGTTGTTGAAAGGCCATTAAATTTGAAGGAGAGGATGAGTTGCAGAAAACCTTATGTAATCAACACCAGCTACCCACAACTTGCTGGGGATCTGGAAACACTCAAGAAACAGCAGCAGTTCTGTGTACGAACAAAAGGTCTCTGTTTCACTAGTTAAACACTTAGGCCTGATAAGTGCGGTGTGTTGGCATTGGTTGTCTCAGGGGGAGTGAAAAATCCTCTGTGACTGTGGTTTTCCCTGGTATTTTGGTGGTTCTGTTAACCCTGCTGTCGCGCCCCATCCCGGAGCTGGATAGATTTCACTGGGAGCCAGTAATTTCTGATTTGTGTAGGTGTAGTGGGCTTTTTTTGGCTTCCACAGCATGTCTAGCACATGGCTAGGTCAGTGCTTAAGCACCTGCTAATCCTTTGGACTCTGGCTCTGGCCTCATGCTTAAGAATCTGCAGCTCTGCTCAGCTGGACAAGCAGAGACCAAGGAGAGACACCAACAACTGGAAAATCAGACAAATTAGCCCAGACAAATGTCAAACCCTTTTCAACACACAAAGAAGTGGAAAGTGTGCTCTATTACACAATTCTCTGTGAGCTGGCTGATGAGCGTGAATGTATCCACACCTATTCTTGTACTTGAGGGTTGGGGTTTTTTTCCTGTTTCACAAGTTAGTTTTGACGGTTCAGAAATCTCAGACACTCACATGCTGCTTTTAAAGTTTCACACCAAAATGGTACATCTATTCATACCAATAGTACATCTACTTGAATGGAAATGCCCACTCAGACTAAACCATCCTCACTCTGGAAGGTGCATTAGGACCTTGAGAGAGCAGCCTCACATCAAGTAACAAGCCAGGCAGATATTTTGAAAATGGACCTTCTGGATCCACCCATGTTTCTAATCCTAAATGTATTTTACTTCCAAATAGCCTCAGAGTAAACACTGTTTCTCATTTTAAGTGTAATATTTAACAAATATCTTTAAAGACCTTTTTGAACAAGCAGTAACAGAGGACTTTATTGATGACCTTTATTTGTATATTAACACAATGGTCAGTTATTTTTAGGACTGTCCTTGCTGTTTTAATAACAAGTACACCCCAAAGTAGGTTAAGGTGTGAAAAACAATATTTCATTGCATACTTCACTGGAGCTGGGAAATGCTGCAATTGCTTTCCTTATGTTAGGAAAACTCCATGTTATGCTCATGGGTGGTAGTATTAGTCTGATAATTGATTAACAAACATATGTAAGCACAGGGACAGGGGAGAGTCAGGCACTGTCTGTTTGTAACTTAATCTCAGTGCCCAAATCAGAATCACTTGATTTCTGGGAACTGGCAACTCTTACCGACCACTGCTTTGCAGATTAGGGCCCTTATTATTAGCTACAAAATTTGCCCTAGAAATCATTGCTATTATTGGTGAATCAGTTTGGGATTTTCTGAATGGCCTTCTGGCAGGAAGGAGTAACTTTTAGAGAATATCAAGATTAAAAGAAAATATGGTGTGGGGACACACCATGGTGGACAAAAAAATTTCCAAATTGGGCACTTTTTTAGCAAATGTTTTTCTTCCAACTTAAAGCAATTATTGCCTTTGAAACATTATTTGAATTTCAAGTTCTTTAGATACAATAGAAATTAAAATGGATCAATACAATCAGCACAAAAATTTTAAATATATTACAACCCAGCTTGGTGGTGATTATTAATTCAGTATTCCTTTACTTTGGCCTTGAGCCAGGGCAAGCTTTTGCAATCTCAGGCTCCTATACAGAGGGAAAACTATAGGAAATCCTTGATTTCCACGTACTTCAATGTTTTCAGATCTTCCTGCAGCTCCCCTGCTCCCAGCTGCAGATACATGGGGGTCACCCTTACCAGTTCCAGTCTCAAGTGAGCTAGGCTGCTAGAAAGCTGAATTGGAGACACACTTGGCCTGCTCTTGTGCAAATCAGATGGCTCCTGGTCTTTAGTGCAGCTGAAAGTTCTTACACCTGTGGCAGCATATCTCCCTTTGTGTTTGAATTATGTAGCAGCCATCCTGCCTTCTGCCTGAAAGTACAACGCTGTTCCAATTCTCCTCTTATCATACCTTCATTTCTAATTCACTTGCTGGATATGGCACCTATCAATATGCTTGACTCAATCGGCCAGATTTATCAGAGTGCATCCCTTGTTAATGCATACTGATCAATACACATTGCAGTGCCCTAACAACACCGAGCTAATGCTTCTGAAAGAATTTATCCATATCTGCCAATTTTATTTTTAAAAAAAGATCTCTTGGTAGAGGCTTAGCAACTTTATTTCAAGGGGTGTCTGCTAGCAAAACCACTTAGGGGGGTTTTGTTCTTCTTTCCTCTCACAGAAATTGGATAAAGAAAACCTGGCATCAGGAGCATGCTCCGGTTTTGATGGCATGGTGGCTGATCAGGAATACCGTCCCTTTGACACTGTAGCACAAAAATGGCACATGGTTTAAGGGTCTCAGTCTGCAATCTGGCTCTTCTCAGCAGATTGGATAAGGGCTGGTGGGTGCATCATGAGAGGGTTTGACCTGCTTTTCTGAAGAGAGAGTTTGCTTAAAGCCAGTGCCAAGAGAGACAGCAGGAGCAAAGCCAGCAGCTGAGGTTGAAAAGCGGGAGGAAAGAGCAGCGCTGCACCAGATGCCCCAGTGCCTGCAGGAGGCAGTCCTCAGGCAGGTTAAAACAGCCTCAAGAGCAAGACTGTGCTCTTGCTTATGCCTGTCAATGAAAACGTACATATAATGGCAGTAAAGTGTGTGTAATACCTGGAAAACTGATACTACAAGGGCTTAATGATGCTGCTGGCCTCCGTCCTTCTTCCTGCCCTGCATGCAGGCAGTCCAAAGCCTCTGGCACGTGCTTTTTCTGCATGAATGGATAAATGTCCTTCCTCCTCCTACCTTGCCCAAGTTGTAGGACATTATAATCTAATCACTATGGGCCAGCCATGCCACACCCTTCTCCCTACCCACTTTTGGTAAGGCACTTACTGATTTCCCAGACTGAAACCAGTGCTGTGATTACACCTATTTCATAGGAATAGTTTCTGTGTGAGCCCTTTCCAGCAGCAGCACCTTAGTGGCTGTCACACAGACCTTTCTAGCAGCTGGTCTCAGTCTTGGCTGGCTGCTTGCTGGATTATTTTGAAACAGGGGTGAGGATGAAGCCACCTGTAATGTCATAGCAACCAGCTCCAGCAGCTCTCCTCTCCCATTTCAAACCAAAGCCACCTCCCTGGCTGACAGGGTGGGTAGGAAACTGCTCATCAAATCAAAACCAGGCTAAAAGTACTTGAAATCTCTTCATACAAGTGATTTTTCAGCTGTAAAATTAGCTCACAGGTGATGCTGCTCTCTTAGGTGCTTTGGAGGAGGATTTGCATGGTGCTATGCTCTTTATGGTGACTGGGGGTAGGTAATTTGCCTTCTGCATCCTGTCTTGGCTCCCTGAAACCGAGCGTATCCCAGACCTGCTTTACAAGCAGGGCAGGCTAGCATCCTTGGGTTACTCACCAGGTCACTTCCCCCTTCAAGCACAGTGCAGCTGTGCCACTTTCACATCAGTGCTTTAAGGTAAATCCAGACCAAACCAGCCGCCATTCAGGATAAAGTGGCCCAGAGGCATGTGGGTGATCCAAGTTCTGCTGTTCAGGTACATCTCCATGTCCAGAGACCAAGACCATCCCTGCTGTAGCAGCCCCACAGGAGCTAAATCCTGGCTCAGGCAATCTTCTGGAGACATCTCCTGGCTTCAGATCCTCCTTCCTAACTTTGTTACCATCTCACAGGGTATCTGCATACACCAGAGCTGTGCTTGCCCTGCACTCACTCTGCCAGGATGTGGCTGTTTCCCACTGAATGCGCCCAGCCCAGCCTCACAAACCCCACTGTGTCCTCCCCTGTTCCCAACATCTGCTTTCACCCAGGGATCAGGTGAGGAACAGCATCCCTGGACTTAGCCACGGGCTGCTGAGGGTGCTGCCTATGCAGCTGGGAAACACTGAAACACCTGGTAGGAAAGACCATCAGGAGGCCATCTAGTCCAAACCCTGGCTCCACAGAGGGTGAATGGGTATCAACACCTTCAGCAGCACCTCTTGTCTTGTTAATCCAGATTCTACTCAGTGGGGCAGACAAGAATATCTTGAAATTTATTTAATCTTCAAATTTGATTAAGACCTATTCTTAGAAATATTTTCATATTATTGGGGAAAGGGGTAGTTTCAGACTACTTAATTTCAGGGAAAATACGTTTTTCATTTAAAATAATGCAAACATTGCAAGGAAATGTTTGTTAGAGGTACACTGTTTTCTAACACATAAGTACATACTCTATTATGGGAACTGTAAAAAACAGGGCTGGAAGGCATCTGGAAAGAGCTTGTGTCCAACCCCTGCTCCAGGAAGGATTACCTCCTAAACCATCACTTAACCTACCTCCTAAAATCTCTGGTGATCTTCCCATGCAATTTACTCCACCCTGTAGTCAAAATGCTTTTCTAAATGAAAGCCCCAATTTCTCTTCTTTATTCACGCTCATTAAGAACTTGTTAAGCAATCATTTGCCAGGAATAATTTAGGTAAAACTTCCTCCTGCCTGAGGGTAGGTACGAAACTTGCTTTGCAACATGGAAGCAGTTGATCTGCGGGTTGCTTTTTATTTGGGTTTTAACTGAAATTTTGAGTTTCACATCTCTGGTTCATTCTTGTTAGCTTCCTAATCCTCTCCCTGACGATGGGAGAAGCTCCCAGGCTCTCCTGCTCCTCCTCTCCGAAGTTTACGAGCCCTTCAAGCCGTGAGGTCTCTGACCAGGGTCGATTTAATTAATCCCCCTGCCAACCACCCACAAGCATCGTGGCTTGAGCTCTGCTTGATATGTCGCAGCTTGGCAAGAGGTAAAGCTGGGATAGGATTGACAGTTCCTGACCAGCCGTGAATACAGGAGAAATTCCCGGAGGTGGGGAGGAGAGAGCGAGATAAAAGAGAAAAGAAAAAAGAAACGAAAAAGCCGTGCAGCAGTCTGAAGCTGTACATTGTGAATTAACCCCCAGACCACCTCCACCAGGGCAGCAGTGGCCGTGCCCGGGGAGGGGCCGTTTCTCTTTGCCGTCGGGACAGGCGATGCCGCTCGCTCCGGAGCACGGGCCCGACCCCGGTTCTCCGGTGAGTAACGGGTTCGGTTCCCCGACGGGACTGCCCGGGAAGGAGGTGGCCTGGGCTAGGCCGGAGGCGGGACCGGTGATGGGGGGGGGGGTGACGGGCGGGAGCAGCTGCTGATGCTCGGTGCTGCGGGAGGGAGCCGCGGTGCTCAGCGGACGAGGAGCGGCGGCCCCGGAGGTGAGCAGGGATGGGGGGACAGTGGGCAACCGGCGGGCCAACGGGAAGCGGGTCTCGGATTGCCCGTGGGCCGAGGCTGGCTGGCTTCGTCCTCCCTCGCCGCTTAGGAAAAAGTGTATTTTTCCATGGGCAACTTTTCCATGAACAGTCCACGGCGGTGGTGGGCAGCAGCCCTTATGTGCGGGTGGGAGCCCAAACCAGCTCCGCTCGCCTCCTCGGGAGCAGCGTCTGGGAGGGCTGCCGGGCTGGAGACGGATGGACGGACTAGCAGCCGTGCTGCCCTCAGCCCGGACCCCCGGGCAGCTCTCGGCTGCTCCGTGAGGGTGCCACGCCCGGTGCACCCCTGCAGACAGTAGTGATCGCGGTCCCGGCAGGCGGGGAGGTCTTCCCAGTGGTAATGAGGCATCTCGGCTGAAGTCTGTAAAGGGGAGCTTCTCTCTGATCCATGCACAGCTCTGTGAGGGTTTCTGCTGCGCAGGCAGCACTGTCGGGGGGTGCTGGCGAAGGCGCGGTTGAACATGGCAGCCCCGGGGAAAGGGAGCTGCTTGTACAGCCCCTGAAAGTGCTCCATCTCACCTGAGAATGGGAGCATCCCAGTTGAGAAGGGCTCAGTCAAATGCCGATGCTGTGAGTCCGGATGGTATGGCAGCAGCACAATAGAAGGAGAAAAGAGTTGGATGGGATGGAGAAATGTGGAATTCCTCTCCGACAGCAGTGACGGGCTGGCTTGGGTGAGAGGGTGGAAAAACAGAGGAAGTGGTGGCAGAGAAGGATGCAGTTGGCCGGCATGTTCCCAAGCCGACGTGCCCTGAAAAACGTCGGAGTATGAGCAGGGGTAAGGTCTGAGGAAGAAAGATTGAAACTTGCAATAGAACTGTAGAAAGTCTTCCTGTGGCAAGAAGGGGAAGAAAGCCTCAGTGGAAGAGATGTAAAAAAATATGTAACTCTTAACAGTAGTAAGGCTACAGTAGTAAGTCTCACAGTAATAAGACTACTAAAACTACAGCTGTGGAAAGAAGGTGAATTCAGAAACTTTGGCTAAGAGTGAACTATCCCAGTGAAAATAACATGTTGTTTCCTAACATGAGAGAAGTATCTCAGAATAGACTGGATATTGCTTAACCCCGAAGAAACCCTCCCTAGCTTCTGCTGAGCTCTGATGGTTTTGCACTATTTATTATTCATGGGGTTTGCTGCATGGAAGACAGAGATCTTACAAAATTCTAATTCCTCTTTTTTGGTTCTTGTAGCAGTTCAGCAGCATCTCAAGTCTCTGTAGGAGGGAGCACTGACTAGGGAGTTGTACGTGAAAGACATCCTCTTGTTCGTGTGCACTTGACAACACAGAAATGGCAGTCATCCTTGAGGGCCTGAGAGTGTAATATTGGGTGAAGAGCAGTCTGCCTGCCATTAATTAGTTTTAGTGTGTAATTCTGGTAGCCATAACACAAGTTCTGCTTCTCATAGGATTTCTACTGGCTCTCAAGGCACTGTCTGTCTCCATCTGACAGTGGCTCTAATTAAGTTTTACCTTTCCAGAGGTATCCGGGTGCCAAGTTCAGTAGCTGTGGACTGTGAAAGCCTCAGTGTGCAATTTGGTGTTACCATACAATTACGTTTCAGCAATATTAGGAGGATGCAGACCCCTGGCTGCCTGTTCTTGCACCTCTCTCCCTGTGCCAATATTTGTGCCCATCTCACCCTGCAGTGGAGCAAAACCAGTTCTGGGAGCTAAAGAAGTAAGAAAACCAAATTCTGAATCAGAATGGACTTTTTGGTGCTTTAGCTTTCAGGGCCAGTCACAGCAGAGTCAGAGGAACATCAAGGAAAAGCCTGAGGAGGAAGCTGAGTATTAGTTACCAAATCAGTAACCCACTGCCCCGGCTTTGTTGCATCATCAGCAGATGCTTTGGCTTAACGTGCTTATGAGTAATTCTACTTCCATCTTACTTTTGCTGCAGTTGTTTGGTCATTAGTATAGAGAGAAGCGACTGTGTGCCAGTCATAGTTACCATATAAAACCGTTCCTGTTCCATACACAGAGGGGGGACCAGAGAAGAAGTGTATAGGGCTGGATAAGCCTTGTTACCAGCACTGTTGTGGCTCCATTATGTGATGGCAGGAGAGGCTGGGGACACCCCTGTTGTCTGTTCTGGCAGGCCCTCAGTAAACCAGCCTAGCTGTACTATCATTTAGCTCCTTAACAGCTGCAATTTCAATGCCGTTAAAAGCTTGGACTCTGTCATCTGGCTTTGAGATCCCTTTCTCTGCTCTCATCTGGGGTTTGTTTTTTCTCACAAGCACTCCTGACCAAACAAACACTCAAACTCCTTACGTTGCTGGGCTGTTCAGATTCCAGAACAGATTCACAAAGTTTATTTTGTGCGGTGCTTTCACTGGGAAACAGGTGATTCGTTACCAACTCCCTTCTTTGCTTGCAACTCACTTTTTCACTTGTCTCCTCTGGCTTTTATAATTACCTTAAACTGGGGCTGGGAACTCTGCTTAAATGAGGCCTGGTGGAACTTCAGATTACGGCATTGTGAACCAACCGCTCCCATGTGAGCAAAGGATTAAGCATAAACATTCTAGTATTTAGTTTTTTTTCTATTAAAAAGGAAAGTGTTCACATAGTGCTCACATTCTTTATTTTTGTATAACTGCACAAAATCTCCCATCTGTGCAAGTAACATGGGTTAATATCTCCCAGTCTTTAGTATGTTGAGCCTTGCGGTGGCTTTGTCAGATAGGAAAGCACTTCTTCCATATTCATGGGAGGAAGGTTGTGTTAGAGACAGAAAAACAACCCCTGAGATCATTGAAGAAATTTAGACATCTATTTCCTTATGGTTTTAAGAAGGAGGTGAGATTTTATGTTTGGGTTTTAAGGGATCTGTTCCTTGGCCTGTAAGAAAGCTGTTCCAGATCATTAAAATAAACAGAAATCCCCCAAATCCACATGTAGTCTACTGTTGGACCATCTTTCCTCTCCAGTGTGTCTCTGGATTTTAAAAACTGAAAGTGCAGTACAGATTAGACGAAGGAAAAATCACTATATATTGGTCTATTAGGCTTGAAGTGTTTAACCGTTAGTATGATCTGATATACTGCACCTCTTCGCTTTGATGCAACTGGGCATCCAGCAGCATTAACAACTGACTCCCCTGTAGAAGAGGACAACATCTTCAGCACGTTTACAAGATCCACTATGAAGCCCTTGCATAAGCTCATAGGCAGCAGTAATATCGGTGATTAACAGGATTTGCACACTTGCTGACCAGGCGTAATTCTGACTTCCATATTCCCACAGTCTCCTTATAAGTGCACATCATTTCAAAAAGCTGCTCCTTTTCTAGCCATGTGCCAATGTTTTGTTGAGACCTGAGGGTTAAAATATTGTTTAGACTTAAATTTTATGCACAGCTTCCAGTCTTATTATACAATGGATGTGCTGGGCTTTCTACAAATACAGTAATAGGAAACTGCTATTTGAAAGCTGCTGGTGGGGAAGGGCTGTATCAGTTTGCTAGCTGATCTAGTGCTAGCATCTGTTGCTTTTGTTTGTTTCTATTTTCCAGCCAAATCCTGCCTTCTATTTATTTTAAGTATTCATGAGGGGGTTATGTGGTCTGTATCTTGAAAGCTAAAAGCTGTGAGGTACAAAACCTGCTCCTTCCAGTTAAATAAGACCTAAACACTAAGCTCTTCAAAAAAAGCATTGGGAAACTTCTTGAAAGGCTGCTGAATAAGATGGTCCTGTACTATTTTGGGTAAAAAAAAAAAAAAGAGATCAGTCTGACTATGTGCTATAGCTGGGTTCCTGACGTTGCCAGGCTTTCCCTACCCAGGTCTGTCCATAAGTGCTCCTCCTCTCCTTCATGCCACGCAGTGACCCTGGCATCTTTCCTCTCTCCACTGCACTCATCGCATTGCCTTGTTCTCCCACTGGGATGTGATGTACCCTTTGGAAAGGCCACCATGTCTCCTCGTCAGGCTACGATCATGTGAATAAGGCAGTGGAACAGGTTGCCCAAGGGAGTTGGGAATGCTCCATCCCTGGCAGTGTTCAAGGCCAGGTTGGATGAAGCCTTGGGTGACATGGCTTAGTGGGAGGTGTCCTTGCCCATGGGATTGAAACCAGATGATCTAAAGTTCATTTCCAACCCTAACTATTCTATGATTCTATGAATGGCTTCATACAGACTGATCTGCATCTGCTTCCATATAATCTGTATCATGGGAGGAGAACCAAAAAGCATGGCACCATGTCCACCACTCTGCTGTCTTGTGTGGCTGTCTTATTCCAAGTATTTCTAAAGACCACTCTTGACCATAACTCTCCACAGCACATAGTAACAATTCAGAGCATTCCTTCCTACTTACTTTTTTTTTGGCAAATATGGAAATGTGAAAGAGCAAAGGGATTAAAGTGGAGGGACAGTGCAGAGCAGTGTTGTGTGTGGTCTTTGCACTGAGAGATGATGCACACTTTGCTTTCACAATTTGTGTAATGTGTAGCTCTGTTTTTTTTCCTACTTTGTTCCTGGTGAAAGCTTTGTAAACTTCTGTTTTCCACTGTGCTTAAAAGGGAGGAGATGCACACCTGTAGCTGCCTTGAAACACAGTAACTGGCAACTGGGATTTATGTAAACTTTTCAACAGCCATTTCTGGTTTTTTTTGGTTATACTTAAGGGTGCCTTAGCACCAAATGTATTTGATGGGAATAACCCACTGGTTATTCTACATTCCCTTAGTTCTAGATTCAAGCTTAATATAGTTAATTTGGTGCACCAAGTGTTATTTAAAACTCTACCTTGACAATTCTCCTTTGACATTAGTTTGAGACTTTAAAGATTGCATGTATTTTCTTGTGACTTTTGTTTCCAGTGGCTTTTAGACGAAAAGCTATAGGTGCACCCCCCAAAAAAACCCCACTTGTCATGGGTTTCTGAGATAAAAGCAAGGGCTAAAACGTGTTAGCAGAGAAGAATGGAATTATGGCTTTGACCTTCTTCATGAAGCAGCAGTAAAAAGATTCTGAATCTTTTCTAATGCTAGAACTTGATATTAGGGCGTATATTTAACAAAGCATTTAAGACCAGCACTTAACCTGGCCTGTGTAGAAATGCTCTAAACTTCTGCTACACCACTTTCAGTGACCTGCAGCCCCATCTGCTGTATGGAAGCTCTTGAATGGCATGCTCTGTGCCTTGCTGAGCCAACAGCATATTGCTTCAGCCATGGTTAACTAACCATTGGGGCTGAAGTAGAAGGTGGTATCTGTCAGCATGTGAAGGTCACTTTGTGGGACGGATGTTGTGGTTGATGCTGGGGTGTGACACACTGTCCTGCACAGGAAGTACTATACTAAAGGTCCTTGAAAATAACAAGTTTATTCCATGGTGTGTGCACCACAGTAAATGAACTCAACAGATCTTCCCCCTGCCCCATGGGACAATGCAGTCTGGTTTCTGTGAGGGACCTGGCTCGTCACTCTCATTGCTGTCATAGCTGTTTGTTGTTGAATCATCTCTGTGTCGTCCCAGCAAAGTCTTGAAGTGCAAGGTACTCTGTATTAGGCATAGCTGGCAGGGTGTGAGGAACCAGATGTTGCAGGGATAACCTGTGTGGATAGGGGTCCTGTGCAAGTTCCAGCTGGTTCCAGCCAACTCCAAACCAGACAAAAAACAGCCCATTGCATATCAAAACTGCAACTGGTCAGAGCAGTGCACAGTGCTTCTGTTCAAACGTATTGAAGAAAGCTGTTAGGGACAGGAGTCACAGAAAGGAGCCATGGGAGGAGGCACATGAGGAGACACAGAAGGGCACATGTGAGGACAAATACGGGAGGACAAATGTGAGGATGAAAGAACGGAGGCATGAGAAGTCATAAAAAAGGACATGCAAAAGTGATATGAGGGAGGAGGTGCAAAAGAATGTATGTGAGGACAGAGAAGGAGACACAAAAGCAAAGATGTGAGGAGACAGGAGGAGATGTGAGAGGAGATACAAGGGAACATACAAAAGGAGATAGAAGCCATGTCTGGAGTCATGATAGGAGGCACATCTGGAGTAAAGAGTGGAAGAAGTGGAGAAGACATGCAGAAGGGGATGCTGTTGTGTTCATGGAGGGAGATCCTCTCTTGGAAGGAAGCACTCTGTGCTGGAGGAGATACCCTAGAGAGACTGCAATCCATGCTGGGGCAGGGACACCCCTGAGGGACTGTGACCTATGGAGAACCTGTGCCAGGGCAGGTTGTGGATGACTTATGCTGGAGCAGAGGAGCGGTAAGAAGCAAGGAGCAGTGGGAGAAATGTGAGATGCAAGGAGCAGCCAAATAAAACTGTCATGCACTGCCCCATAGCCTCCTGTGCCTGTTGCCTCACCAAAGGAACTGGGACAGAATGCAACCCACAGTGAAAAAAAAGGCAAGTTGAAAGGGGATAGAGGTGAGGAGAGGTGTTGTGCTGAAGATGAGCCTGTGGAGAGAGGAGGAAAGGTGTTTTCCAAAGTGTTGTCTAATTTCTGGTTGATGTGTCCCCATCCACTTCTTCCCCCCTCCCCCCCCCCAATATCTGAATTGGTAATTAAAAGGTTATG
>JBCJKH010018468.1:0-26501 GCA_039877255.1 Loriculus beryllinus | reverse complement strand
CCCAGGGAAGTTGTGAATGCTCCATCCCTGGCAGTGTTCAAGGCCAGGTTGGACAGAGCCTTGGGTGCCATGGTTTAATGTGAGGTGTCCCTGCTTATGGGAGGGGGGTTGGAACTGGATGATCTTAAGGTCCTTTCCATCCCTAACTATTTTATGATTCTATGATTCTCTTGGTCAGGAAATGAACTTTGGTTTTGCTTGCCTTACTACATTGTTCTTATGCTATAAGAAGGTTTGTTGATGTCTGTTATAAAAAGCCAGAATGGAAGAAAGTCCATTTCTAGTGACAGTGGTAATGGCTGAGTAACTCTACTGATCTGTTTTGTTCATCTGGCTTATATAGATGATCTCATCTACTGTTACCACTGTTTTCTGGAGGAGCTGAGGAGCACTCATCTCTCCATCTGGGTGAGTCAAGCGCAGGGAGGGCAGGATGGAGAGGGCTGTAGGACCGTTTCCCATGCATCTCATGATCAGCTGTGCTGCAAGAGAGGACCACTCAACTCCTGTCGTTTAAACCATGTGGGGACTCAAGTGGTTTACTGATTTATTGATAAGATGTAATCAACTGGCCATCAGTGAAGCATCAGGATCATTATCAGCAACTCATCAGCTAAACCCCAGTGCTAAATGCTTAAAAATGTTGATGGTCATCTACAGATTTCTAAACATCCTTCTGTATATGATCCCCTCAAGGCCAAATCGTGCACAAATGTGCATGCATGCCTGCATAAACAGTCAGAGCATACCCCTCTGCCCACCAGGAAGGTGGGATCCCTTGTTTTAGACCCCAGTGCTGGCACCGTGGTGCCTTGGCAAAGATATTTTGTTTACAGTGATCTCTGATCACAGAAGGTTCTTGTGTGGCATGTTAGTAAGCACTAGCTAAGCTGTTACATGCTGCTCCTGAGAGGAAAGCTCCAGCCATCAGACACTGGGCATCCAGGTCCAGGGAGGCCTCAGAGCCCAGTCCAACTTCCAACATACTGGCAGAGGAGGTTGGTGAGAATCTTTCTGCTTTCCTGATGATGGGAAGAAAAGTCCTGGAAAGAGTGTCCAGGGGGACAGATTGGCTGCCCAGTGGGTGAGGGGAGGAAAAGTCTATTCTTCCTTTTTTTTTCTTCAGGAAAATCGGCTGTCTAGAGGAGGGGTTTGAAGCCTGGGCTTTGTATCCTCACAGCAGGGCCTGGGCAGTTGCTCAGGGCTGTCTGGGGTTACTGGTCTGTTGGGAGGTGGTTTACTTGAGAGCAGTGGGTGCTGCACTGCTGAAGAGACAGAACAACCCCCCCACTGCCTGTGTGCTCCTGCCAGGCCCTTCCCTCACTGTAGCCAGCCATGGTGAAGAGGCTGGAGCTACACTTTCGGCTGAGAGGGCAACCTGCCCTCTCAGGTTGCATGCCCAGGCTTGTTGAGGGTCTGTCAGCCCTGGCAGTGCTGGAGCCTTGCTGAGCCCGTGGTGGGGCAGTGAGCCCAGCTGAGGAGCCAGACCAGGGGAGGAAATTCCCTGCAGCAGGTACCTCTGGTGTTTGCAAGGAGGAAAGACCAGAAGGTGTCCCAGGGCTGCTTTTCATAGTGACTGCTAATGTAATGTTTTCAGTCTGTCAAGGAGTGTGTTCCCTGCAGTGACAGCTTGCAGCACCCAGTCATTTCCAGGCTGCCTGTGAACTGCTTCCTTGGTGCTTCTTGCCACCCTGGGGAGCTGGGAGGTGCATGTTGGCTGCTGTGTACAGAGGCAGCAGCTGAAAGCTCGAGAACATGAGCAGATCCCCCAGAGGCTGGTGTAAGCCAGTGGCTCTGTGTCCCCTCTCCCTTAAGGCAAGGCAGCCTCAAAGGGATGAGCATTCTCCTGTGTCCTCCCTGCCGGTGGAGTTCGATCTGGGAGCACTGGAGATAGGGGCAGCTGCCCCAGTGCTTTGCCTGCTCAGATAAAAGCAGGGCTTTGGGTGCTCTGCACCCTGCTGATGACACAAGAATGTGCCCTGCCTGCTGTCCAGAGCTGCGGGCTGTCCCCGAAGACTGCCCTTCCTGCTCCCTGTCCTCCACAGCCCCTAGGAAGCCTTCAAATAAATCTTGGCATTTTGAAAGGCCATTTCCCCCCCCAGCCTACGTGTCAGCACTAATCTGGAGACAAACAGCCACATTTATAGGCGAAAAATAAAGACTCTGCTCCCACTCAGCAGCATAATGTGAGAGGCCATTCCTGGCATGCTGGGGATGCTGCAGGGATTCTTTACTGGACAAAGAAGGCAATTGAGGAGCTAGGTCGTGGAGGGAAGAGATGGTACATGGGAAAAGCATCGAACAGAGAGGCCTCTGAAAAGGAAACAGTTCCCTGTGGAAGGGGCAGCCTCAGGCAGCCTGCCTTGCCCAAGGGAACCTGTGGGTCACCTTGCAGGCAAGAAGGGGCTCCAGGGTGGCTGGAGTCAGATCTGCTGCTCTGGTGGGAACGGCTCCTTTTCCCTTTGTGACTGAAGGGTGCTAAATTGGAGGGAGAGGCTTTCAGAGCCTGCTGGGTAAATGTGTCTCTGGTAGCTAAAGCAGCGGTTGGGGATGCTCACCACAGCTTTGCCAGTGAGTGACCACCACCACTCTGGAGTGTTGCTGTTTTGCCATCCACACAACAGGAGAGGGCAAACCCGTGTCTCAGGATTGGGTGCAGGAATGGGTAAATGCTGAGAGTGCATCCTCGTTGGTGGCTTGGGGTCAGAAGGATCACTTAGACCCTGTCAGCATTATGTCCTGGCCAGTTGTGCAGGATGTGGAGGAGCTTCTCTGTGTCTTGCTGACTGAGCATGAAGCACCACTTGCTTGGACAGGAGCTGCAGCACCTCCTGTGTCTGCCCTGCTGTGCCATGACCCTGCATGCTGAGCATGGCATTGGGCAATAAAAGCCCTTTGCTGCACCTTGCTGCCAGCTCGTGCGCCCAGTGCCTTGCCCTGCTGCATCCGTCCCACAAGCTCTGCTAGAGCTGGGCCGTTTTGTACACCAGAGAGCCTTGCAGAATCTGGATGAATCCTTCTTTTCAGAACATAATGCCTTTGGTGCAGCACTGAGTGTGACTGGTGAGTACTGTCTCCTGCTTCTACATGAGCCTCTCCCCTGGTGCCAGTACGTGATGCCTGGCTGCAGGCTGGATGGGAAGGGGCTGGGCACGGCCTCATTTCAGTGGTGCTGGCTGTAAGGAGCAGTGACCATCCCAAGGCAAAAACCTCCAGGCAGGCCCCTGCAGCTGTGTCCTGTCATGGGATGTTCTTTAGTTGCCTGTCCTTGAGTCATAGCAGGGGTAAAACTGTGGCCCTGTAATGTCTTTCATGTGCCTTTTTTTTGATCTGAGTGATCTCCACCAATCATGGCCACAGGTTCCCCTGTTCATGAGCATTTCCAAGGCTTTGGTCCTGCAGGTGTTTGCCAGGCAGTCAGATAGGAGCCCATGTATCAAGTTGGTTTTGCTGGAACTGGATTCCTGCAGTCTGTGTGTGACTGTCTTGTGGTGGCAATCTTGGGTCTGGCTTCTTTGAGAAGTTTGTGCTGTTGTTCCCCTTCGTTGCGTTTCCCTGAATCTCAGCCTGGAGCTTGCCTGCTGTTTGTGTCAGGGATCCTGGCCCTGCTTGGTGCCAGCTGTCTGCCTGCCCCATGTTCCAGCCCTTGGCTCTTCCTAAATTCCTGCCCTGCTTAGCCCTGCCACCACATCTGTCTGTTCCTGTTTGGCAGCTCTCTGGATCTTGGTGGGACTGTGAGGGGATGAGGTGGTTGGTGCAAACATTTTATGCATGTCTCAATGGAAATTAATATTATTGATATTGACATCAATGTCATTAATATTATTAGTGCAAATTAATAACTAAAAAACCCCAACCCCTGATGTGATGCTCAGAACTTTCAGAGATCTACGTCCAAGGTACATAAGGCCAGGTTGGACACAGGGGCTTGGAGCAAGCTGCTCCAGTGGAAGGGGTCCTTGCCTGTGGCAGGAGGTTGGAGCTGGATGAGCTTTAAGGCCCCTTCCAACCCAAACTGTTGGGTTCTGATTCTAGGAAATTTTGCCTTTCTGTGTAGAAGCAAAGTAGCCATGAAATTCTGATAGAGCTTCTTGTTTGGTGCAAGACCTAGGGTAGAAGCTTAGGGAGAGCAGAGCTTACATTTGCTTCAGCTGGAAGCGCTGAAAAGCTGCTCTTTGTTGAGTGTTGTCTCACCTGGTCACAGCATGGTAGAGCCCCTCACCAGAGCCCCAGGAATTGGCACATGCTGCCAGTGGAAGTTGCTCAGACAGCTTTGTAGCATAGCAGTGGTTGGTTACAGTTACAAGTGGCAGCTTATTTGCCTTCCTCAGCGTGTCAGAAGACTGTTTTCCACTGGATTTGCCTCCCCTGCATTTTGGAAGTAGTTAGAGGCAAGTGATGTGAGAGAAGGAGAAGAATGGCATATGGCTTTGGAGGAGTGTGAGTCTAGTGCTGTAAAAGGCAGGAAGGGGAACAGCATGAGGGGACTGGAGAGGGAACTGTGAGAAACAGAGGAGTGTAAGAGAAAGACAGTTCAGTTGAGGCACTTGGAGTCAAATTCAGGGCACGGACAGCAGGAGGGTTGCTGGGGCACTTCCTTATTCTGTGATTCTTTAGGGCTTGTAATGAAATGTAGGCACCTGCCAAAGTGAAGACCTTTTTAGGATGGTTTCCCGCTACCACATTCAAGTCATGACCCTGTGTTTGCAATAGTAGCTCAGTCCTGTCTAGAGCTCTGGGGAACAGATTTGGCATTTGTATGTGGCATATGACCTATACTGAAAGGCCAGTTTAGACACAGTGGCTTTTAACCCAACATAAGCTGGCTGAGCAAGACCAAGACCCCTAGACTTTTCCTGGGCTGCACTGTCATGTCTGGAAGGTGATGCATCCAACCTGCTGTAAACCTTTAGAAGATATAAGAAGGTATATGCTGATTTAACATCTTTAAGTCCTAATCTAAAGAAATCTGAATACAACCTGCATAAGGCAGGCCTAACTCCAGTGGGTTCTGGTGCAATATGTGCTTCAGGGTGCATCATCTCAAGTGCTTCATCTTCTTTCCCTCATTTCCTCAGGCTTCATTGAGTCCTGGTCTCGAGTGCAGGTATTTGTTTGATGTCCAAATACCACTGACGGCTTACTGTGAAACACTGTGTTCTAGCTGCTGCCCTCATGATGTGTGAAGCGGGGCTGATCGCACCGGAGCCCTCTGGCCCCATGCAGTGCTATGGTGAGTCGTCTGACACCTACTACCATGTGGACCGCTGGCAGAGGCTGCGCACGGCTGTCAGGAAGCTGGAGTTCTGGGAAAACTTCAACGCCGAGCTGATAGGCAGTGGCTTTTTCTCCAAGGTCTACAAGGTAAACTGACATGCAGGCAGCCCACGACCTTGTGTAAGAGCAGCTGCTGAGGCTGTGTAGATCGTGCCTTACCTGAGGAATCTGTTCCCAAATTTTTAGTCTTCATCCATCCCGGCATTCTCTAGCAGGTTGGATGAGGTAAGGGAGGGAAGGACAGCCCCTCTGCACACCGAGCACATTGTCTTCGATGCACATCTCCCATTTCACGGTGAAAAAGGAACAGGATCACCTGGTCAGTGTTCACTGATAACTGTCGTCTTGCCATACAACAATCTTGTCAGGGAGCTAACCTGGGTGCTGGATGAGATTAGGGGATATTTATGCTCTGTGTTTTGTTCCCCATACTGTAGCAAAATATATAGAGAAAGAGAACATAAAATAAAGCTGTGTGTGTCTCCCAGAAGACCTGGCACTCACACACTGTGGAGGTGCCAGCACTGTCACCCCTTCCCAGCTGCTGCCCTGTGATATGGTGATGCTGAGGAAGAGCAGGGGGCCTGGGACAGGGTCAAGCTGGGAGAGGCTGCTGGTCCATCTGCTTCTGCCTCTGCTGCCTTAGTGTCAGGAGACTCATGGCTCCCTGCAAGCCAGTGCAGGCTGGTGTGTCATCAAAACAAAACAGCTTTTCTCACTGGGGCTGTCAAGTTCCTCCCTGCACCAAGGTCTGTTTGTGTGGGAGTTTGTTTAACCCTCTCTGAGCAAGCACAGGATCCAGTGTGCTGCTAGCTTTGCTCCTCAGCCTGGGAATGCCACTGCTTCATTAAGAGGGAGTGAATGGGAATTGGGTCTCTTTTCCCTGCAGCCCTTGGCTTTATGAACAGCAAAGTGAAAGGAGATGTGTCACATTAGGGAGTAAGACTCGGCCTTCATCTCTGAAAGCAGATGTTACATTGCTTTGCCAGGTCCTGGGACAGTGCACTAAAGCTGTTCAAAGGAAATCTTAAGCCAAAGGTGTGTGGCAGCTCTTTGCACACTAGAGCAATACATGACAAATACCTCTTCCTACTACAGCCTCCTTCTAGTATTTTCTTTCCCCACCCACACAGCATGCTGTTGCTATCACTTTCTTTCTCCTGTATGTAGCAGATTCTCATAGTAACAGTTGCTGTTTCCTCTGTGCCTGACATTTTCCTCCTACCCTGGCATTGAATGAAATTTCAGCAGTAGGCTGGAGACATGGATCTTGAATGAAAAATGAGATAACTTCTTGAATCAGAAGCAGAAAAAAAAATGTAAAAAAAAAAAAAAGTTTGAATGAAATGCTATGGGTCAGATAGTCAAAAGACAGTGGAGGAGTATTTGGGACAAGGACAGTCCTTTGTGGACATTTGCCTGGGTACTCAAGTATGACTGTAAACAAGTGCTCTGATGACTTGTGGTCCTCTTGGGTCAGCCACTCCCCTCTGGACTCATAGCCCTGAACACCAGTACTGACTGCAGGGATTTCATGCAGAGGTTCTGTGGCTCTCAGCCCTGAGAGGGCCATCCAGGGATCCTGTACTGCAGCTGGTGTTACCTGTGTTGACAATCCAAATAGCAGTTTACAGACTACATCGCAGAGCACTGTGGTTACTTCAACATTTCCATCCTCAATTAACATCTGTTTAAAGGAAGACTGATGTACCAGATGTGGCCCACACTGATGGCCTGACAGTTTCCCCAGGGCTAGCAGAGAATCCAGCCACATGTCTAATATTCTCTCATTTTGATGTCTGTGGGGTTTCGCTTGTTTGTTTTAAGGGAAGAATATTTAGACACAGCATGAGCTTGCTTAAGAGCAACAATCTGAGTCCCAGACTGTCACCCATTGCTCTCTGTTATGGATCACTTTACAGATATGGTTGTTAACTCAGTTGAGGGGAACAAAGAACAGCATGTTAGACTTACCTAGGCTGAAGGGACAGAAAGGGTCATTATAATCACGGTCACAAAACAGTCTTCAGCAACATGAACTGCTGCTTCCTTTCTGAAGGAACTCAACCTGGTAGTCAGTGTTATCGCTGAAATAACTCGAGCAGGCCATAAGGAAGCCAGAGCTCTGAACCCTTCACCTGATGGGACTTCATAACCACAGACTGTAGGTCACTATCCAGATGTAACTGATTGTAATTGCACAGATGTAAATATAAAGGATGCTATCGATCATTTCTGCCCAAAGACTGTGAGTGCCCTTATGCCCAGCACAGAGTACAGGGAGCATCTGAAATCTGGAAGATCTGAAAAACTTTCAGAAGAGCTAATACTGAGTTTCAGTGAGACCTACTAGCTCTGCACAGTGGAGACTCTGAGCTACACTCAGCTTTTAGGTGAGGTTGCATGTCCCAGCTGGACACCAGTGGAGTTCATAATTACACTGCCCAAGTTTGTAGAGTCAGTGGATGCTGGAGGGGTTCCTGTCCGCAGGGCACCCTGGTGCCTCCACAGGGGCAACAAATTTCCTCCTAAAATGACTGCTCAGTCTGTTCAGTGTCGTAAGGTGGGGGAAAAGCATTTTGATTGCTGTTCTTTTGCTTCCAGTATTCCTGCCTGCGGGAAGCTCTAGGAGTGAAATGTCTGGTGGTATTCTGTAGCAGGGGTTCAGGTTAGCATGTGGCTAGGAAGCAGACATGGGACCTCCATCCTGGGATGTGGGGGAGAGATGAGCTGACTCTGTGCTTTCTTTGTTGGGTCTGTCTGGCAGAGCCTGGGTGGAGGGGAGCTGACCATGGGCATGTGTGCAGGAGGAATTGGGGATGGGGAGTGTTGCCAGCAGCTGGTGCAGTGATAAGGCCCAGGTAGGAAGGAATGACAGAGATATTGGGGCAGGCTGTGTTTGGGAAAGGACACTGAATCAAGGCATTAAAGGGGAGAAGAACGGCTTTGTGGTAACCCAGGGTGGGCCGAGAAACTCCTCCCAAGAGCCCAAGAACTCACAAATTTTGGCAGGGAAATAGTGTTGTGATATGTTGGGACAGGAGGGATGTAGCTGTTTGCAGCCACCCGAGCAGGCATCACTGGAGTGGAGCTTATGTGAAAGGGAGAGCACCTTGCACTTGTGCAAATAACTGCAAAAGTTCTGGGCATCAGGGAAGTGAGGTTCAAGCCTTTGGTTGGGACTGGATGCTGTTGTCCAGAGGGGCTGGCAGACCTCTGGAAGCTATGAGGTGTCTTGCTCCAAATTTGGCTCCAGGTGACCCAGGCTGCTTCTTCTAAAGTGATGGTGGTGAAGATCTACAAGAATGATGTGGATCAAGAGGTGATTGTACGTGAGATCAGCCTGCTACAGAAGCTGTCCCACCCCAACATCGTCAGGTGGGCACATCCTCCAGCCATGAGCAGTGGGCACTGCTGGGGGCTGGAGTTGGGTTGGTGTCTCTAAGGCCATTCTGCAATGAGGGATTGAGCTGAACCTTGATGGCTTCTTTGCTTTTTTTTTTCTTTGGTGTGTTTTGCTTAGGTACCTTGGGATATGCGTGAAGGATGAAAAGCTGTACCCAATTCTGGAGGTAAAGATTTCTAGCTTGTGAGTGTGCTGTGAACAGGCAACAACCCTGCAATTCTTTGGCAGGGAGAATGGCAGATATTCTGTAATACATATCTATACTTCTCCAACTCATGTGCCTGTGAATGGCTCTAGACCAGCAAGATTGTCTTGGAGGAGCTTCTGGTCCTTTCTCACCTGAGCTGGTCACGCTCACTGCAGGGCCATGAGGTTCGGGCAGGATAACCAAAATGTGTTTCAGGTTGGGTTGAAACCAAAGGGCCCACCAAAGGGCCAGAATGGGCCAGATGGCAGGGAGAAGAGGAGCCAGGAGTAGAAAGTCAAGCAGACAGTGGCAGAACCTCCAGGGTGGCTCTGGAATGGTGGTGTGGTCTAATGGAAAAGCCTGGGCTGGTACTGGTGAGGTCTCACATTGTTCCTATGCTGTTGGTGGCAGAAGGCATTCACTGAGCTGCTGCTAGGCTTTTTGCCTCTAGTGAGGACTGCATCTGGCTTGTACAGCATCCCTGTAGTGGAACGGAACCCAGAGACAGGTAGTGACTACTTGTGCCAGGAGGGGTATTTGCACCATACCACACACAGGGGCCCCTGCAAGCAGTGGTGTTCCCAACCTTCAACCTGAATGAGAGGTTCCTGGGAGCTCCAGCAGAGCTTGTGCCTGGCCATACAGCCACTGCTTTTTGTTTCTCTTCCACAGTATGTGAATGGGGGTTGCCTGGAGGAGCTCCTGGCCTGCAAAGACATTGCTTTGACATGGAAGGAAAAAGTGGACTTAGCTTCTGACATCACCAGAGGCATGATCTACCTGCACTCCAAGAACATCTACCACCGAGATCTCAACTCCAAGGTATGCACTAGAAAGGGGACATCTCTGAACTGCTGAAGTTGATTTTGTAGAGGACCCTTTATGGATATAACCCTGAGGCCTTGGCCCTCACGCTGATTCTCTGCTCTATGCTAATCCCTCTGCAGGCAAGAAAGCTTTCTCGATAAAACCCATCATTACATTGGCAAGCAAGACACCCAGATAGAGATAAAAATAATTGCTCCTAGTGCAGTTGCTTTCAGCAAAGAAACAGATGGAAATGCGTGCAGGATTGCACATGGTTTTCTTTGCTTATATTTGCAAGAGAAGGTCCTCCAGATTTAGAGTTTTCCTTTCCTGCTCACAGAAAAGGGGAAGCTGTTGCTAACAGAAGCTGGTCATGGGCTCTTGGAATGAATGCCATGTGAGATGGTCCCCATCTGTGTGCAGAGCTCCAGAAGATGTGTGCCTCCTCAAGTGCAGAGAAGTTGTTCTTTGTTGATCCCGAGGGTCCACATCACCAATTTTAGGATGGTCATCTCCATGGGTCTCACTAACTCTGCAGTCTGGCATCTGGAGACAGGCTTTGGGTGTAACACAAAGGTACATCATGTTCATGATGTATTAGCCCTGTGCCTGGGTGGCTGCTTTTCCCAGCATGGGCTCATGCTGCTTGAGGGAGGCAGGAACGAGCACTGGGGTTTGCCATTGTAAGGTTTGTTCATGGTGATGGGCTCTAATGTTGCTCTTCCTCTGCCACTGGCAGTAGGAACATGGTGGAACAGGCAGATCTGTAGCGTGTCCATGATAGCACAGGGAATGTGAGCTGAGGGGTTGGCCACCAGCCTGGCCCATGTCTGTGCGGGCTGATGCCGGAGGCTGGCTTAGCGGTTCACTGAAATGGAGCCTGCAAGTCTTTGCAGTTGATGCTGCGTAGGTAGTGGGGTATGTCTTAGAGCTCAGTGAGGTGGTGCTCAGTGAGATTTTTAAGAAAAACTCGAAATACGGATGAAGGTCAGCAGTGGGGAAGCCAGGCAAGTGATACAGTTTTGAGAGACATCAGCACAGGAATAAAACTCACCTATGTATTCTCAGGCTGTTTACTTGGCTCAGTTACCAGGCTGAGGCAAGGCAAGAACCTGGTTCACTCTGACCATAGGGTTCTTGGCCAGTGTGCTCTGAAGTCAGGTGAGATGTAATTTCCTGTTCGGTGGTGACTGGTGAGCTCAGGAGCTTTCCAGATCTGCTCGTACAAAGTGCTAGAGGTCCCTACCTGTCCTTTCTGTCTTGCTGTGGAGGAAACCCTGAAAGAGTTTCATCCTTCCCCAGGGAAACCTAAGAAACCTGCAGATGGCAGAAGATGTGGGGGAGATGTGTGTACATGCTTACCTGAAATCTGGTTTTTGAGTGAGAGCCATCTGCTACATCCCTGGGAGCAGATGCTGAGGAGGAAATCCTGGGAACCTGAACAGGCTGAAACTGATGGGGTTTTGGGAAACTTTATAGGAATTCCTCCAGAAAGCAGTGTTAGGGATGTGTAGCCACGGGTAGTGAGAAGTGCTGTGGCTGTGATCCTGCCACAGCTGAAGGGGCTCAACATGTAAGATTTTGAGGTCTCCTTCAGAGAAAAGGTTGTGGATCACTGAATAGCTTCTTCCAAGTACCTCTCCTGGCTTCAGATGTGATTCATTCATCCCATATCTGCTCTGTGCACTCCATTTTTGCTGCTGGGATGCAGGTCTCCGGTGGGGGGATCTCCTGCAATGGCAAGCTGGGGCCAAGGGCGGGTGAAGTGCTCCTCAGTGAAGTGCCCAGGCCTTTCCTCAGTAGGCATCTCATGCCATGTCCCATGGGCTCCTTTTAGAATTGCCTCATTCGAGTGACGCCACGGGGCCACGAGGCACTGGTGACTGACTTTGGGCTGGCCAGGGAGGTGGTGGAGCTGCCTGTGAAGGATGCGGAGAGGAAGCTTTCTCTGGTGGGCTCAGCTTTCTGGATGGCTCCTGAGATGCTGCGGGGAGAGCCCTATGACCGGAAGGTACGGCACTGCTTCCAGCTCTTTGTTCATTCCCAGAGCTCCCAAGTGAGCGTTGGAGATTTCTCTTCTGTGTGCTGGTGACATGTCCCAGCAGCAGAAAAGCCCTTCCCTCCTTCCCTGGGAAACACTGCCTCTGCTACCTGGACCTTTACTCAGTAATGTTTTACTTAGCAACTTGCAAGTCTTATGTGGCCTTGTTAAGTTAAACTTTTAGGGAAATGGACTGCTGCTGTGGACAAACATAGTGAGGCCTCTCTGAGGAATATGCTTGGTGGGTTACAGCCCAATGAGCCTGTTGCAGGATCTGGGGTAGAGAGCCAGAGCTGGGGTAGAAACACCAGACATATTGAACAATTGAGCATGGGACCAGGCTTTCCAAAGATGACGTTTTTCTGGGTGGGTTCAGAAGCCCAAAAGTTTAGGAGTTTGCTGACTCTATGTGCAACGTTTGTGTTGGGTTTTTTTAGGACCTTGTTGTTGGTACTCCTCTTTCTTACACTTTGCTTCTGTGCCTGCCCTGTCCCACCTCCCACTCTTTCACCCCTTCTGCAGGTGGATGTGTTTTCCTTTGGCATTGTCCTCTGCGAGATCCTGGGCAGGATCCCAGCTGACCCTGAAGTGCTTCCCAGGACTCAGGTAATGATTCCTGCAGCCAATCTCAATTGTGTTGTCTCCATGGTACCAGACTGTGGTTTCACTCTGGATCAGACAGACCTGTACACATGTGTATGTGGATCACACTCAGGTTTCTCTCTAGAGGTTTTCCCATGATAAAATCTGATCTCAAAATTTTCAGTGTACAGGAGTTCAGTGTATCTATAGTTTCAAAACTGATGTTAGATCAACAATTTCAGATTAAGTACTTCCTTTTAAAGACCTTAATTCTAAATACTTCATTTTGCATTGACATTTCAGCTTCTACATTGAAGTGGCAAGTTAAACACAACTTTCATCCCGTACACTAATTTTCCAGTATGCTGCAGTTAATCCACAATTCATGTGGAAACAGTGAGCTTCCCTAAAAACATAGTCTTTTTTGTTTCAACATTTGCAGCATTTCCCTTCCATAAAGTGGGAAGGGAAAGTTTATCCTGAACAGGGATGAAAAACTCAGCAGGAAAACAGCAAACTGCTGCTTTCCAAGGAGCAAATGCAAAGAATCTGCAGTGACCAGAGATTTTTCCATGTTTCTGTGAGACTGAACAGGAAATAATGCTCTATCTGTGTTCACAAGATGAAGGAGAATTATATATCATAGTAATGATATGTAATTGATGTATGGAGGGACAAAGCTGTAGTTATGGAATGCTGGCTGCTGGCTGGACCCCTTTGACTCTCGCTTGCTGTTGGAAGACCAGATTGTTTGCAGTTCCTGTGTTTGGCAGCCACTGGTCAGCACCTGGTGCTGGTTCCTCTTCTGGTTTTGCCTTTTGTGTCTCTTGTTGGCTTAATCTGAGCTTTTCCAGGAGGACACATACTGCCTGGACAGGTATAGCACAGATCAAGCAAAAGGATGCTGCAGAATCTCCCAGCTCTGCTAATGGTTTACTGTCTGTGAAGTCCTGCCAGAGCTGATGTTGTCCTGGTACCTCTGCATAGCCATCAGTAAATTAGCTGTGATGGAGACTCTAAAAGCTTTAAACTACAAGCATTTTATGCTTTAACACTTTTAAAAGGATGAAGAGCTTTTAAAGAACATTATAGTCTTTTCTATATACTCTTTCTCCTTCCTGACAGGATTATGGCTTGGATGTTGCTGCCTTCCAGGGGATGATCAGTGAATGTCCCAAGCAGGTGATGGACCTTGCTGCTAGATGCTGTTGGGTGAGATTCTTACTAGTTTGTTTTTCTTTTACTTTTTTTTTTTTTTTTCCCTGTGTCCCCATGATGTCCAAAGCTGCAGGAGATAAAGCAGAGAGAAAGTGAGGATCCAGGATCATATCTGAGAGGAAGAGAATCGCAAAGACAGTAATCAGGCAGAGAGTGGATGAGCTGGGTGATTGTAATGCACCTAACTGCTTGGAGCTCAAGGCAACAAATGGAAGTAAATCCTTGCATGGGGCTGGAGGATGTGTGAATCACAGGAGGGATTCACATCGGGAACTGGCTCAGACATATATGTGTTCAGATCTTGTATCGCTGAAGGGCATCTTTCTAATGCAAGTTGATACAATAATGGGCTTCTGCCAGAAATGGCCTTTGAGGCTGTTCTTCTCTGCCCTTGTGTGATGTGCAGGTTTGGAGAGTTTCTGGTGCAGCTCCCCAGGATGGCTTCATGGGGTCAGGCCTAAACGGCAGCCTGGGCTACATGGATTGGGGTGCAGGATGGAGGTGTCCCTGGCCACCCAAAATTTTGGGTACACCCAAAATACACTGGGAGATCACAGCCCACTGAGGATGAACTGCATCAGGGAGACAAGACAAATCCTGACCTTTGTGAAAAAAACTTATGGAATAATCTAATATCTCCCTTCTGATACCTACCTGCAGCCTTTCCTTGCACACCACCTGTCCCTATACTGTTTGGGTGGACATTTCCCACATCCTGTCCAGGTCATGGTATGGCAGGGATTGGAATTAGATGATCTTTAAAGTCCCTTCCAGCCCAGACTGTTCTGTGATTCTATGATTCTACATCAGGCTGGTTTTCAGCATCTCACTGCCTCTGCTTGAGCTGTATCATACCATGGAACCTTTCCTGCACCTGCTTCTTTGCAGCAGCCCAGGCCTGGATCACCAAGTGGTGGTGACAGAAAGCTCCATCAGCAGGCATGTGACCCAAACCACTGCTGCTGATGGATGGATGCCGTTGCCCAACCTTGGGGAGCCAACAGAGCTGCTGCAGAGCAGCTGCCTCCATTCCAGCGTATCCTCTTTAGCTTTTTCTTCTCATTCCAGGTGGAAGCATTTAAGAGACCATCATTCTCCGAAATCCTGGATGACTTGGAGGATGTCGCAGGAAGCCTGGAACCTAGGAGGGACAATCTGCTTTTGGGCTGAGCTGCATGCCTCCTGTGAGGCTTGACAGAGAATTGCCCAAACTGTAAATTAACTGCCTGGGGCTGGTCAGGAGTGAAGAAGAAAGGTGGGGAAGGGCAGAGTTAAGTGATGTGCTGGAATTTATTTAATCACAGTCTTGGTCTCTAATTTCTTGGATGGAAAACAGGGTTAAAAATGGAGAAGGGACTTACCAAGGGTATATGTTTCCTAGCTAAATTTTTTAACACATATAATTAGGACACGAAGCAGCCTTTGTCTGTTTGCTTGTTAAAAGCAAATGATCCTGGAGGACCCTGAATTCCCTTAAGGATGCCTTCTGATCCCTGATAAAAACATTATCCTCTCCTGCTTCCCTGTGGCTCCTGGACCTTCCCCTTCTCCATCCCCATGGCCTTGGAGAGCTGGGGTCTGGCCATGAGAAGTAGAGGGGCTTTGGAGTGTTTGGTTAGGCTTAGAGTCACCTTATATTTCAAAGCCTTAAAGCACCCATTCAGCAGCCTTGCAGGACAGGTATGCTCTGTAAGATCTCTGCCTGGGTCAGGGCTCACCTGGGCATCAAGGCTCTGGGCAAGGTCAAATAAGGCCACCCATGGGGTGCCAACCTGTGGCAGCCAAGGCAATGGGGAGGGTGTGCCTTATTAAGGTACCAACTAACATTCCGCTCAGAAAAGCTTTGTCAGACACAGCAGTCTAGATTTCTCCCAGCTGCCCTTGACTGGGGCTCAAGGATGGAGGCTTCTGCCTCCCTCCTTCGTGTCCCACTGCAAAGAGCAAATTGCCAACAGCTTGTGAGGTGAAATTGGAGAGAGCTGGGTCCGGCATCATTCAGCATCTCACTAATTTCTCTGCCTTCTTACTAATTTTCTGGCAATGTGGGACACCCTCACAGGCACCAGGGCTCAGGCAGCCAGGGAAGGACTTCGTCTTGATACCATGTTTTCTTCTATGGGCCAGAGGATGGTGCTGGGGCTGTGAACCCCAACCAGAGGTGGAAAGAATAACAGCTAGAAATGGTCTGGTGTTGCAAATTAAGAGAAGGGGGTGAGCAATCAAGTTCCTGCCTCCAAGTCAGCTGATTGCTGGGCCATTGTTCTGAAAGACATCTTCTGCTGGGATCAAAATGTTTGTGGGTGTAAATAGATCTAATGTCTGTATAGCGGTGGAGCTGTGGCTCTGTTCTTGTAGATTGTAAGCCCTTGGAGCAAGGATCATTCATCTGTCTACCAAAAAGTATTTGTACAGTATGTAGCCGATTGCACCTTCTTCGAGCATGAGGGTCTTCAATGCCTGGGGGCCTCATCTCAAGCTCTCAGAGCTTGATTTAGTGTCATGTATATCTAACATCTCTGTGCCATGGTGCCTGCACAACGGAGTGTCAGTGGTGTGCTGGGACAGAGACTTGGTGGAGGAGCATGGTGCATTTCTAACAGGGATCATAAGGAACTGTAAGCTATCATGAAACACACTGAGTGGCACTAAGGTCACCACATCAGCCAGGGGGCTCTTGGGGGCATCTGCAGCACCTCATTCCCCAAAGGTGCCATTGTGCTTTTGTGGGATACTGACTTTCTTGCACAAGAAACTTCCTGCTCAACACTAAACTGCCCAGCAGATACCTTCATCTCAGCTGGATATGGTCAGCGTGGGGGAAGCAAAGCCTTGAGAAGTAGAAGACTGAAAATAATGGAAGCTTTTCAACCTGGAGGAGAGAGCCACTTTCTGAATTGCACCAGTTTGGTGACTTCAGATCAGTGGAATAAAATGGACTGCAGCAGCAGTGCAAACCTCACTGGTATGTATGTGTGTCTTCAGTGAGAGGTAGTGATCACCAGCATCACTGCAATGTGTTGGACGAGAGTCACAGGATGTATATTTGGCTGCCAGGAGATAGACCTGAGAAGCTAACTTCAACCTTCCAAAGCTTCACAGGCTCCCCTGGGCTCTTCTTTCATACAGGTATAGGCTTGAGACTGAGGAATCTTAACAGTATGTCCTAACAACAAAAGCATTAAGGATACAAAGGCTTTTCCAAAGGCCACTATGGATGAAGGATCGCTTGTCCACCCTGGCTCAGTCCCTGGCTAGTCCCAAAGTCCCAAAGCCTTTCCTCAGCCCTCTCCACTGTCTGGTCAGCCAAGCTGCAGTCTGTTCTTTCTCTGCCCTCCCCTACAAAAGAGTAGTCTAAAGGAAAATCATACATACTCAACATACCGATCCCTCATATGGCCTCTTATGGGGTGAAGGTGTCTTGTCTCCCTGCAAGGCTGCTCCTCTGCTGGCCACCCCATTCCCAGGGCCAGCAAGGCTTGGTGCTGGTGGTGCCCTACCAGAGACTGGGTTCATCCTTCCTCCAGCCATATGTCTGACTCTGGTCCTGCAGACTGACAACGGTGGGACTTCGACATAGCAGAAGAGGTATGTGGAGTTGTGTGTACTTTGGTGATGCTGTGGTATGAAAGAAGATGTCTTGGTTTTGTTTATCTGGGGATAAGAAGCTTGCTCAAGGATTAAACAGATGCAGGGGTGTGTGTGGAAAGTTTCTGCACAGAGCACACACAGCATTAGCCAGCACAGTCTGAGCTGAAAGGATAGTGTTTCTTCTGGATTTGCCATGTGCCCCATCTACTCTCATGATGGGGACATACTCTGGATCATAGGTGACTAAAGAATATCATGTCCTTGCTAGAAGGACCTTTGGTACCTGCTGCAGGAGCAGGTGGCACTGAGACTTTCTGCAGGCACCATGTGGACTAGCAGAACAAACTGGGGAGCCTGCTGAGAACAGAAGTGGTCTGGGAACTTGCCTAGTGCATCTCATGGGCCAAGAGTTTCTCTTCACTGGTGTGATGTGAGCATGGGAAACCTGCTGAGATGCCCTCCTGGTACAAGCCCCTGTGCTGGGAGTGCAGGGTCTGACTTCCCCATGCCAGCCTGATGCAAAGACCAGGTCAGTGGTTGAACTTCATGTCTTGGAGTCCTGGCACTGAACTGAAGCAACTGTGATCGTGGAGATTCTGGGATAGTGCAGCAGGCTTCCCTTCGCTGGACCAGACCAGGAGCCTTTGCCTCTTTCTTCTGTTTTCCACTTGCTGTGCAGGTGGCTGATGGCATGGACCTGGCCATGCTGTTCCCCATGGGCCATGGGTTCCTACATCCTCCATTGTTTCTTTGTTTGCTTTTATGAAAGCTATTTGGGAATAAATTCTAGCGGGTCTTTTCTACATCAGCAGTGGCTGCTGTGTTTTAATCATCCTGGGTCTGCTGAGTGGTGCTGCCAAAATGTTGTGTTTCCAAGCAGAGGCACCAAACACAACTAAATGAACAGCTTTGTGCTCCATCAGCCTGGCATAATAAACCTTTAAGTAAAGTAACTTACAGAAGAATATTACCCGTGACAGAGTGGTATTCTGAGTATCTTGGTTTGTGGCAGGGTCAGCTGGTGTCTTAAGTCACCCCTTCACTTCAGATGGGTGAGCACAAGGTAACAGCAGGAGGACAAACATAGTGCAAAGGATGTAGGATTCATCTTTTCCACCCCAGCAGCCTGTAAGCCAGAAGGACCAAACAGTGAAATGATTTCCCTTCCCCAGCTGCAGCTTGCTTCATGCTGACTCACACGTGGCATTAGTTACTCTTCAGACACAATGCTCTCGACAAGGACACCTCAGAAAATCTGAGGAAGTTATTCACAATGCCAGGACCACCACGTCTGCTGCCTGCAAACCCGAATCATAGAACAGTGCTGAAACTCAGTTCCCTGAGCTCCTCTCATCGGTGGAAGTGATTTGGAGAAATCACCAGGAACTCGCCAACAAAGATGAAGCTGACAAGCCGCTGGTCTTTATTGCGGCGCCGGGAGACACGGGGGACAGCTCTCCCTAGCGTGTCTCCCCGAACTGCTACACAAGCCGTCCTTGTATAGTCACTAAGCATACATATTCATTACGTACACACATGCATATTCATGAGGTTGCGTAGGTATTACATCATTCTTTCAGAAAGTTTCCCTGCATGCATGCAAAAATGTGATGGTGGTCTCTGAGGATCCTTTACTTCTTCCAACGTTCTTCATCACTTCTGGCAGCCTTTGAAGCACGTGCAGCAGATAATGCTTACACCAGCTTAATTGGTTTGTTAACACTGCAGACATAGCAATCATCCTGTCCTTCTACTTATCAGTTAGTTTAGCTGCAGCCAATCCTGGGCATCTGCTAGTTTCAGATACTCTTTAGCTACCCGTCCTGTTTTTCTATCCTGTTTTCTTACACTTATTTTGTACTAAGGTCATAAGGACTATGCCAACTGCAATGGTTTATCTTATACAAGGAGTCTCATTATATTCTCTAACTGCACTCTGACTATATTTTTTTTTCTTCTGTGAAACATGTACCTCAGCTATTTTCCATTACTGTTACAAAGCCATCAAACTTATTGCTTAGAACTGATTCTACTTATTTACAAAGGTTTGTATTTAATTTTGTGCCTCCTTGTCTCAGAAGAAGACCTGTCATTCCAAAGTCTAGTTTCCTGGAATCAATCAGATTTCAGATTTACAGCTGTGAAACCTCTGGGCACTTGCACATGGCCAAAGTGCTGTGTTCCGCCTTGGAATGAACTGTATTGCAGCCCTTGGAGGCTGCCAGCAATTACGTGGGTGGTTCGGACTCCTGAGTCTTCCCAGCAATGCTGGAGGGCATTGCTGGAGGCAGCCTTGATCTGGCCAGGAGACTGCACTTAGTGGGACCTGAGAGGACTAGTTTGGCCCTGCTTTTGCTTTCAGATGGCTGTGCATCAACAAGCCATCAGAGATGCTTCCAACCTCTCATCATGTGTCTGGTCCCCTGATATTGCAGAAACCATGTCCTCTCCTCACACCTCATAGCCTGGCCCACCTGCTCTGCTGGTGAGTCCCACAGCCTCACTTGTCATTATCTGCAGCAAAGGAAACGTCTGGAGAAGCTCCAGGGCCATTGTAATTTCTAGGTTTCAGAGTTGGCCCTTTCCATGTCCGCTAATGAGCAGAAGAGGATTTCCAAATACAAAATTTCAAACACAGAAAGAGCTTTCCAGGACAGAGAAAAAAAGCCTTGAGATGAGCAGTGGCTAGGATCAGTCACGGAATGACTGGGACTATTCTTGGTTTTCTTCTGGGGACCCTCAGCAAGAGAATGAAAAGCAAGAAGGGACTGGATGATATCCTGACAGTTTGGGGAGCACATTGCTTTAGGACATCTCAGGTCTGTTCCCTGCCTCTTCCCCCACTGGTCAGGTGTGAAAGCTGATCGAGGAAGGTGGGAGTGCCTGGCTGGTGGTATGTGTATGTATCTAGGGAACTGCATCCTGACCTTAGGGGTTCAATTCTTCCTGGCTGGAGTCACAAACCCTCTCTGACTGCTGCAGGCATGGTGCCTGAAATGGACCATCAAGCCCAAGGACCCTCTCCCCCACATGCCTGTATCAGCATAGGAAGCATTTTTCTGCCTTGAAGTGGTTTGCCAAACCATGGCTTACTGCACCAGCTTAGGGGATGCATGAGAATTTCACTCTGCAGCTAAGCACTTAGCACTGGAGATGGTTTGTCATACCTGAACATTTCCTCCATGGAGTTGGGTGGCGGTCTGGGAATATCAGCTAGATGGCTTTGTGTGAACTGATCTCTGTGTTCTCTTAATCCCTGTAACATCGGTATCCTTCACAGATGAAATTTAAATGTTGAAGGTTTCTGTGTAGTAGGAGGAGAAGATAGAGGTGAGGAGAGAAAGGGTATGCAGCACTTTTAGCTAAGTTAAAACTGTCGGCTCTAGCTCTTCCATCTCTGCAGAGGAGTCTGTGGTTCTGCAGAACTGGCACCTTGGGCATCTCTGAAACACCATCAGTGGTTGATTGGGTGAGGCACAGCTGGATGCTTGAAACCTTGCTGCTGCTCCTGCAGAGGACATGTCAAACTGACTCAGAGTAGTAGAAAAACAAAACACAGCTCTTGGAGAAGTAAGCAGGGACAGGGCTTAGTGAATAGGCCTCAGATTTATTTCTTAGCACATAGTTGACTGGTTGTGCTGGATGAGTGACCTCTTTGCTTTTCTCAGCCACAAAGTTTGAATTCAGTATTGTAGGGCTGTAGCTGCCATTGCTACACACATATGCAATAACTGTGTGATAAGCCTGGGTCCATTAGGAGCGTTCACAAATAAATACTCTGCTTCCACTGACTCTGGTCTGTCCCTGTAGTAAGGAGATAGTACCAAGCTCTCCTCCCCTACGGAGGAGGAGTCCAGGAAGAAGAACCCCTTTAACCAGTTCTGCTAACAGTCAAATACAACATCACAGTAACTATGAACGGCCTCCATCTGCCAGCAGATAGCCCGTCTTCAAATGCTACTGGAAACAAGGTGAAATGGAAAATACTGGCATCTCCTGGCAATTTACATTATGTTCACTTGTGCAAGGCTTGACTTGGGATTATTGTAGTGCCCTGGTACCAAAATATTGCTGGACAGACTGTTCTGTATCCAGTTCTTGATCCACAGTGGCTAAAGAATGAGATCTAGAAATGTGCCCTGGAGGAGCGGCTGCAGCTGTGTCATGGTGGGAAGTGTGGGGCAACACTGCTGTGGTTCCAGAAGCTGAGGTCCTGAAGCATGGATTTTGTGAGGCAGTAGGGAGAGAAGGAGGCAGGTGACAGTGCTGACAGCCCTGTGCTGGAAGCTCAGTTCTTTCTATGCCAGTTTACATCGTGGCTCTCTCACAGCCTACAAGGAAAGAGCAGGGTATTCAGTTGGGTATTCAGTGCCTTTCATATGGCTCTTGGGTCCAACAGAAAAACAGGCTGCAAGAGCACTGGAAACTTCATATATGTGGAAAGACTGAAAATTCAGATATTATCACACAGTGATAATATCTGAAAGTTTTACTGAGACGCAGTAGCCTCATGATCACTTTAAATCAAGGCAATGCACTTTTCAGAAAAAAAGATGCTCAGGCTCAGTCAGTATTTGTAGGGCTGCTGGAGATAGTCCAGGGTGAGAGTTTTGTGCTTACAGGAGCTCAAACCAGCACCAGTCTCTTGTGGTCTCTCAAAGTCTGCTCTAGCCTGAAGGCACAACCTGTAACATCATCCATCCTGGTCCATTTTTGCCCTCAGACAACATTGTTTTATGCCTGCTCTAGGCTGTTGAATGGCACCTGATGGTGGTAGTCAGACATTCTTTTCCCATATTAAAGTGGCCTGAATTTCATTTCTGTTCGCTTATGTGAGTAATGGTATTCTTTGCCTGTCTTCCAGTTAATGCCATCAGCGTAGCTCCCATGAACACCCAACCAGTACATCCCATTCAGGTTAGAGTAATGGCAGTCGTTGTACCACCACGCTCCCTTGTATTCTGTGGCACAGTTAAAGGAGCTCATGTCATTGTCCTCATCTGTTGTTGAAAATGGCATGTCCTTGTGGTATGATAAGGAGTCTCCTGCAGAGAGCACACATTCACAGTTACTTCAATAGAGAGTAGAAAACCTGACATGTCTGAGCACCACTGCAGGGCATCAGTGGGCCTTGCTGGATGCAAGGCAGATTTTATAAATCCTGCTATTCTGTTGATTGCCCAGATTTCCTTCTTGGTCCTGGACAAGAAGGAAACAGACCATCCTGAGCTCTTCCAGGACTGCTAAAGCACAGAGAACTCATCTATGCTTCTGAGTCAAATGGACCAGGTTCTCCTCACAGTTACACAGGAGTCACTTCTCTTTCACTCAGCTCACTTCTGTTGTTCAGATTCTCTGCAGACATACTGAGGTCTGGACTATCAGACAGAGTTGCAGTGTACAAAGCCATATAAACCTAGAACATTGCTATCTCATGTGTTGGTTTCACTTGTTTCTGAATGAGTGGTATTGAATTTTGGCAAGGGTTTATTTGTTTTTTAAAGCAAAGCAGAACATCAGGCATTAAGAGGATGCAGTGCTGATGCACTGGGATGCTAACAGCACCCCAGCCCTGGAAATACAAACCTTGTGTGCGAATATTTCCTTTCAATATAACTGTAAGGAGAACTTGGCCCAGCTGCTGCAGAGCTGTTGGGAAGGTTACATTGGATGAGGTGCTGCTCAGGATCAGGCTCCACATTTGCTGCTAAACCATGTAGCTGGGCCTGTAGGTCACACTCCTGTGGGTGAAGGGGTTCCTGTCCTTGGGGAGTCCCTATCCTTCCCTCACACAAAGGTCACTCAGCACCTGAGGTACCATGGCCGATTTTAAAGATTGACCCAAAATGTAGATGGTACAAGGAGTTTATCTAATACAGCTGTCTACCATAAATGCTGAACACTTCTGAAATGATCTAGAAAACAGTGTTTCCCAGTGAGCTGCTGCTGACTTACCAGCGTTTCCACCAAGGAAGTCTCCTAGAACCAGTTTGTATTTCTCAGACTCTCCTAAAACTCTGAATGAAGAGTATTTGGCAAAATAGTAGTTGTTTTCAAAGTCTCTCAGGTCAATGCGGAGTTCAAAGAATCCTAGAAGAGAAGATGGACAGCAGGGGTGCAGGGCTGATTGGTGACCGCACACCTGGATTTCAGGGTGAAGGGTTTAAGAAGCTCTGAGGTCATTTAAGAAAGTTGTATCTCTCTACAAGTACCTGAAAGGAGGATGGAGCCAGGAGGTGTCTGGTCTCTGCTTCCAGTAAAAAGTGATAGAACAAGAGGAAGTGGCCTCAAGCTGTGCCAGGGGAGGTTTAGAGTAGATATTCGGGAAAACTTCTTCCCTGAAAGGGTGCTCAGGCATTGGAACAGGCTCCCCAGGGCAGGGCTGCAGTCACTGTCCTTGAAAGTGTCCACACACCGTGTAGACAAAGCCCTCAGTGAGTTAGTGGTGGCCTTGGCCATTCTTGGCCTTGGCTGTGGAATGGTTGGACTTGATGATCTTAATGGTCTTTTCCAACCCAGCTGATTCTATGATTCTGTGAACTTCATTGGAGCTTCTATTACTGTCTCTCAAGATCACAATTTATTTGAAATTCCTGCAGAAGCATCGATGGCTTTCTTATGAAGCACCTTTTCTGATCTGATGTTGGGTGGTCATGGGCAATGAGAGCCACACGCGTGGAACTCCTGTACACAGCTGTGACTCCAGGGTTGTGTGTGAACAAGGTGACTGCCATCACTACCAGTCCTAGTAGGAAGATGGGAAGATGTTTTGGCCTATCTCTGGGATAGGTCATGTAACCAGCTCATTCTCTTCCCTGGCTTCTAGTTTTGCTTTTTTTTAGAATGCAATTTCCTGTGTGCTGTGGGCTGCAAGGGCCTGTATGCTGTTTAGGATTAACTGTTGGGACCTCAGATAGATGCAGGAAATTCAGAGTCCTTTAATGACCGAGTGTGCTACAGGGGTTGGACTGTGAGGGCCCCAGTCCAGGACAGAGACAGACCTTACCCAGCGAGGTGAGGAGGTGGATGTTGTCATTCCCCAGCCAGAACTCGGTCAGCTGGTTGCCAAAGCCTCGTTTGTATGAATCCCAGTCTCGCAAGAAGTTCACTGACCCATCCCACCGCCTCTGGAAAACCTGCAGGAAAGGAGAACCACAGGCCTGCCACCCACACCCAAAAGCATCCTTAGCACCCAGATGGCCCAGCAAATGCTCCTCTTGCAGGTCTCTGGGAGCCAAACTCCAGAGCACTCTGTCATTCACAGACCTCCGCCATCTGCCCTTTGAAATGAGGAGGAAATGATTTCCTTATTTAAGCAGGGCATGGGTCTGTTGTACCCAGCCTGCTCCCAGAGATATCTCCCAGGAGAACCCGGTATATACACAGGGATTCACCCAGGCTTTCTGACATGAGCCTCGGCTGTCCTCTCAGTGTGTGTTTTCTTCCCTTTTTGTTTCTATTTCTGTGCCATCCTTTGCAGCCTTAATAAGAACCTCTGTAGGAACTTAGAAACCTCCCTCTCCTCATCCTACTCACAATCCACCCTCCACCATCGGTGTCCATGTCGCAGAAGACAGTGGTGGCATTGCAGCCTTGGGGATAGATGGTGTACCAGCCACTCAGGATCTTGCCTCTACCCAACAGCTCTTGGCAGTTCCTGGCTTCTGTACAGATCAGGGAAAGAGATCGAGTGGAAAGAATTACAATGGGTTCACTGCATCCAGGGAGCACATCAACCTCATGCCCTAAGCTTGAGGCTTTGAGCCCTTCAGCCTCTCAGCTGGCTCTTTTCACTGCAGGACTCTGGCACACAGGTATTGGGAGCCAAACTCCATTGCAGCTTCTGAGTCAGTAATCTGTACGTCATAGCAGAGATGGGCACATTCTAAGAGATGGCCTAAGGTGCTCAGAGTCCTCATCTGCAATGACTCTTTTGGAGGCATGGGTGATGGAGCTGATCTGAGCAGGATGACAAACTCATGTTCCAAGAATTTGCTCAGGCTGAGGAATGTGTGTGTGTGTGTGTGGGTATACAGAGTAGTTTGGGTAGATAGCAGCAAAGGAGGGGTGACACAGAAAAACACCTACCTGAAACAGAGAAAACAGTGTTCAGGTTGGACAGATGTCACTTCTGAAGGTTGGACAGCTGTCACTTTTGACCGTATTCATATGTATTATGTATAAATTTATTCTTCCTCCCAAAAGCCACATCTGATGATAGAAACTCAGATTCACAGCTGTGAAAGGATTGACTGGAATGGTCCTTTTCAAACATCCCAGCTTCCAGTTGCCTCTGTGGCTTTCACAGGGGAAAGCCTTCGGAGATGACCTGAAACAGTGGTGCTGGTGGAGTGCGTGTCTGAGTGTGCTGTTTGACGAGTGAATGCAGAGCTGTACCAGGCTGTCTTGTGGGCATGAGTGTCCTTCCTAAGGGAGGGATGGTGCTGGACTTGACCTGTTCCTTATTAGTGAAATATTTTTACATGCCCAGTAAACATAAAAGGGCAGAGGAGAGCCTGGGGCAGCAAGGGGCCAGTTCACTGGCATGGGGTGTTACAACAGCTCTGATGTGCCTGAGTGTGTCTCTGCACATGACTGTGGCCCTGTGGCACCCAAGTGTAGCCAGAGTATGTCATAGCTCTGCTTTGGCTTTAGCTCATGCAGACAGATGGGTCACGTGAAGCTTGTTTGTTTTCTTTCTTTCTTTTCCCAAATGGTTAAGTTAATCTGAGCACTATCACACGTGAATGCCGCATCTACTGTGCCTGCCACTCCAAGCATGGTGGTATAACTACCTTTGAAGAGGCAGCATGTCTGTAGAGCTGTTTCTAGTGGTTTCATCTTGGAAACCAGGACACAGAGGCTCTCAAAACCTGACAGATGTCTAAGACACACAGAAGGCAGGTGACTCAGTGCTCAGAGGACAGGACTTTTCTGCCCTGGCTGGATTAGAGTAGACACACAGAAGCTGCATATGGCTGCCAGAAGCAAATGGATTAACAGTGATATTTCCTTACTCTATCCTTCAGTGTCACTATTGCTGCACTATCCTGACTTCTGTTGCAGGGATTCCACCACTACCTGCTCTGGAAAGCCCAGTGTCATGAAGTACCTTAGAATGAAACTTACCCCAGGTTTCTGGAAATCCAGGTTCTCCTTTCATTCCTGTTGGACACACAACACCAATCAGCTGCTCTTCACCTTCCACACCCTGCTGTTCCCTCCTCCAGCACGTTACATCATTTGCTTTTCAAAACAAATCCTGCTGCACTGGTAGAGAGCTGTGGTTTAGCTCATCTGTGCACACAACAGAGGCACAGAGAAACCAGGCAAGATAATTAATTCAATAACAGTTCTGCCCCAGCTGCCCACCAGAGGAGACCCACGAGCCCATT
>JBCJKH010018467.1:0-19001 GCA_039877255.1 Loriculus beryllinus | reverse complement strand
TAAAATAAAATAAAATAAAATAAAATAAAATAAAATAAAATAAAATAAAATAAAATAAAATAAAATATAATATAATAAAAAAAACAGGAAAGCCCACACAAATCCTTACACCACCACACAACACTCACTGAAGGAATTAAAGGGAAGGGACATATTAGGCAATTGCATCAACAAGGATAGACGGGAGCCCGTTCAATGGGAGACATGCTCAGGTTCTACTTCTTGCTGTTGCAAGGTGAACAAGACTCCAGTTTGAGGTGGTGGAATAGCCAGGTAAGAAATGTTGTGTTTCTAAGCATCCCACTGCTGCCTGAGGGGTGCATCCCAAGCACTCATCCTATGTCTCAGGTTTCTTTGCTAACTTTGAGGGAGCAGTTCAGGGCAGCCTCCAGCCTCAAGGTACACTCACCCCACAGATATGGGGAATTTTGTCACACACACAGTATCTACAAAAGGTTTGCTTGGGATTGTTTTGTTGTTTGGTTTTGGGTTGTTTTTTGTTTGTTTTTTTTTTTAGAAGAGGCTGGTTTTAAATTCCTATTCATGTCTGAAAAGACGCAAAATGCTTTTTCTTGCTTCTGGAACAAAACATATCCCAAATAATGCAGGTTTTGAACTACCCTTTTCAGGGCTTCGGGCTGGATGGCTCCCCTGGATCAGGAATCGGACAGATTTCTGTAGGACTAAACCATAAGTAGAGCCAACTCAGCAAAGAAAGGAGACCTGCTCCAGGCCCTGGCAGGCAGCATCTCTTCCACTGACACATTTTGCAGCCAAGTCTTGCTTGGTTCAAAACTTAAAGGAGGAAGCAAAGCTCCCTGAAGCTCATGGAACTGAGACTGAGGTAGGTATCCTGACTTTCGATGTTTCCCCAGAACAGGGTATTCAAACTCAAAGTTGTTTATTGTTATTATCAAATGACAGATAACACACACCATGGGATTTTAATGCCTTCTGTTTTCTTCTGCTCAGCTGACTCCATCCAGTCACCTTTTCTTTGCTTCATTCAAAGTATGAGGACAATAACTTCCTTTTTCAGTCCTATGCTCCAAGTTTTAGAGTCAGCAAAGCTATTAAACTGATAGATTACCCAACAGAGTGGACAACACCTCTGGGATCTGGACTAATCTTCTTTACTCGAGGCAAGTACAGCTACCCCCAGGAAGTTAGAACAGAACACTTTCCATTTGCAGCAGAAAAAAGAAGCTTAGATAACATTTTGAAACAGCTTGAAAACAAACACAACTTCCACTGCTGTGTATCCTGCTGGTACAAGATAGCCTGTACCAGCAAAGGCTCCCAGAAATCCCCTCTATTTTCAGCTGATGCAGTGATCATAGTACCATAGAACAGTTTGGGTTGGAAGGGACCTTAGAGCTCATCCAGTTACAAACCGCCTGCCACAGGCAGGGACACCTTCCACTAGACCAGGTTGCTTCAAGCCCCATGCAGCCTGGCCTTGAACACTGACAGGGATGAGGCAGCCACAACTTCTCTGAGCAACCTGTGCCAGGGCCTCACCAGCCTCACAGTAAAGAGCCTCCTAATGTCTAATCTAAATCTACCCTCTTTCAGTTTAAAACCATTCCTTGGTGTCTTGTCATTACATGCCCTTCTGAAAAGTCATTCTCCAGATTTCCTGTTGGCCTGTTTTGGTACCTTAAGGTCTCCTCATAGTTTTCTCTCATTAAGGCTGAACAGCCTCAACTCTCTCAGCTTGTCTTCATAGGAGAGATGCTCCAGCATCTGATCATCTTTGTGGCCTCCTCTGAACTTGAAGGTACTTTATCAGACTTGATATATTCAGAGGGATCCTTTTAAAGCCTTATCCTCACCAGGCTCTAATGTTAGTAAAGTTCTCTTGCAAAGGGAGAACCTTTTAAAATTAAACAAAATAAATTTATGAATTTGACTCCAACAGACTACAGATAAAACCCTACGGACACCAGGAGGGATCCATACAAAAGAAAGAAGTCATTGGTTCAGTACAATTATTCCAACTGGAATTCTTGAACAGTGAAGCATTCACCTAATGCCAGTTTTTCTATTAATATGTAGCTTTGAAACTATGCTATAACTGACACACACACGGATTCCTCTTCTTCTCCTCTAAAAAGAAAAATAAGTATAGTGGCCACTAGAAAGGAAAAGTTGGTATTTTTTCTTGTATGATGGCAGAACCCTTCATACAAGCACAACCACACTGAATAGTCTTTTAGATTATTTGTTAGCCTGAAGCTCGAAGGAGGGTGCAACATAGCCAGGAAAAGAAAAATAAAATAGAAAAAGAAAAAAAAGACAAAAAATCCCTCTGGTTAAAATTTAGCATGCAAGATCTCAACAAAAGTGATTTTTGACCGTACCAATGCTTTTGTTTTCTTAACAACAGCAACAAAAAAATTATTTCTTTCTTCCCCCCTCCAAAGAAAACCATTACCACCTGTTGATGGAGTATCTTTTTAACATGCATTAAGTCATATATTGTCCAGTTTGCATGTAAAAAGCACTTTTTTGCTACAAATCCTTGACCACTTTATACCAATAAATCCAAGATTATCACCCAATCTTGTTATGTGGCTTAGGGTTTATTAACGCAAGTGGGGTTCCACCAAACAGGATTCTGATGGAGATTCAAGTTACCTTTACACAAAGGTGACTGCAGCATCATGCTCAAACTAATGCAAAGCCTTTTTGGCATATTTTGCCCATTCAAAGCAAGAGCCACTCTTTCCAGCTGAACTCCCTCCATTACACATTTTTAAAAGATTCAGGTAGTCAAGAAATGTTGTAAAACTTCATGTTTCAAGACAGTTCTTGCTACACGCTTGTGTTCATGTGCCTGTTATTACACAATTCTCTGTATCAGCTGGATCAAGATTAGAGCAGTCCTTGCACGGTGCAAATTCATCATTATCTCCTCGTTTCAATAATGGTGAAAATTCAGTGCAACTATGAAGATAAACTCAAGAATCTTGTCTTACGCCAGGACCTTGAAATATGCCTGTTTATGGGCATATCCATTTATGCAAATAAAACTGTGTATTTGTTTTGCATGTGCAAATTCAGGCCAGTGGAAAATTAAGCCCCATGGGGATAATTTAACTAACAATACAAAGAAAATTGTGAGGCAAATCTGAAACTTTGTCCCGAATTTACCCTGTTAGGGCAAAATAAGGCAGGAATCTCATACCATGTGTGCTACAGCTCTTAGGTACAACAGTGTTTGTTAAGCAAGGAAAGTTGAAGCCTTGGCTCTTAATCTTGTTGTTTATTGTGGTTTAGAGTCTGACCCTTAACATTATATGTGGTTTAAAACTGTATTTGGACAAAAGAGAGTGAAAATTACTCTCCTAGGTTCATAAATGTGTTTGTCTTTAAGGTTTACTCCAGAGGAAACCATGTGTACCCTAGCTTGCTCCATATGCAAACCCTTACATGATTTTTAAACACATTCCTCATCTCAGGTTAATCACGAAGGGTTTTTTGTTGGTTTTCTACTAGCAGCTTGCCTACAATCCACCAACCCACCACTCTTTATGTATATATGTTGAATAATTATGAAGCAGTGAGTATTTATCACCTTTTCTGAGCAGTAAGCAGAAAGAAATACAATACTATTACTTCCAGCTACTGGCTTTCCCAAGATAATTAGATAACACAGTGGACTGAAGCCTTGGTTAGTCCAATGCTGTTCAAGTTAAGTGATTGACATGCCTCTGTCTGGCTGCTCTATTAACTGTTTCATTTTGTTGCTATTTGCAGTTTGCTTGGCTAATACTTCGAACAAATACAGACTGTTTCTTTAGCCCCTTTTTTCTCTTTGACCTTCTCCTGCCCATTTTCTTTGAGTCACTTCAAACTGCCTTGAAAAGGCCTGTTGAATACGCACAGTCCATCAGAGTCCCAGGTTCATCCCATTCCTTGCCCTGAATGCTTTACTTCAAAGATGGGCCGCATTCTTTAATTGCCCTTTGAATTAATATCAAAGGGTCACAATGCGAGTGCCAAAAGAGAAAGAGGCTTTAATGAAGCAAAGAGCTGCCATTCATTTGCAGATAAGCACGTTTTTATGCCTGACTGGTCACCATGGCTAAATGCTTCATGAAGAGGAGGCAGGGCAAGGCAAAGAGACTTTTACTTAAGTGGTGATTAGTTCAAACAAACAAGAGTAAACAAATAAGAAACAACACAAACATCCCAACAACAGAAAATAAGTTCATGTGGTTGAATGTGTTAAAAAACAATCAACATCCTATTGTGCTAATAAGGCCACTAACACTTTGCAAAAGGCTGGAGTTAGCCCTGCAGAGCTCTAGCTCAGCTCTGCTCCAAGCTCCTTGTTTCCCTTTCTCTTCCTCAAAAACCATTTTGGGAGTTAAACTTCCACCTTAGTCTCAGAACAAAGACTCAAGTTGTTTGAATACAATTGTTTCCAGAGGTATTAAAAAAATAAAAATCTCCGACTTTGCAATAATAAAGCAAAGGAATCGGCAAGTTAACTTTGCCTAATTTTCTCTGCTATGTGGCATGTTCTGTTGTTTGCATTTTAATGCCTGTGGAATAACAAACTCCATACTTGAATTACTTATTGATTTACATTTTGCTAATGTGTTCAGTACTCTGCTAAACTGTGTCAGTGTCCATCTCAATTCTTTAAAGGTCTCCCATATTTTGTTTTCAATTTCAGTACTGCGGGATTTGGTTTTTTTTGGTTGACTGGCTGGTTTTGCTTATTTGAAACCTGTGAAGCTGCACTAAGAAAACTTACTCAGCTTCTTAATCCAACCTATGGAGTCTTCCATTTTCTCTTTAAAATACCGAGAATATAAAATTAAAATGAGAAGCTTTAACGTGCATTGTAATGTAATTACAACTACAATGCAAGTATATAGAAACAAGAAGTCCACAGGTGTCTGCTTTTTTAATTCAAACTTATTCTTTATGGACTCAGGTTTCTCTTTGCACAGAAATAATAACTTGCTTAACAAATACAAGGTTGTTTTATTGCAGTAAATTTATTCCCCCATGAAAGAGGATTAGCTATACTCATAACAGTGTAAAAGTGCCTTATAAGTGCATTCACATCAGGAATTGTGCTGGTATCCCCCATAACTAACAAGGTACAAACAGCCCAGAGAAACAAGAACACATTTTTAGCCCTACTTCTTCGAAAAGGATTTCTCCTTAATACTGCCTACACTGAAGCCTAACCCTGTGTGTAACATCTGACAAGACTTTCCCTTACTGACACTTCCTGTGATTTATTTTCTTTACCCCTCTGCTACTACCCCTACTCCCACCTTGCTCAGCAAGAGAGCTTGTCACCCCCATCCCAGCTCTGAATCTTTATTACTCATCAGAACGTGAAGAACTTTGACCTTAAACATCCAGCTGGAAACTCAGCACTGACAAACACTGGAAAAGCATCTTGCATTTGTGGGAAGAAGCAGCATAGCAATGAAAAACACTCAAAAGAAGAGCAGAAAGGTGCTAGCTGCAGAAGAGGGACAGAAGCGGCTTGGAAGTTTTGGTGCCAGCATTAGCACCTTTTTTCAGGATATATCTGCTCACCCTAGACTGAGCAGACTGCTGGAAAACAGCTCAATTGTACTGCCTTAAATTAATGGTACTACTGAAACTTTTAATTTGAATGTTTCTTTGAGCTAGCCTGATTTACAATCCCATTTTAATACTTGCTCAGATGCTAGAAACTCTGGATTATCTCTGAGATTTGTTTCAGTAAATGTCCAGCACCACCAAGGTTGCACTGTTCTTCTAATGCCTGATGCTCCTGTTTCTGAAGCGCTACATTTTCCAGCACATTTAAAAAAAATATATATAAGTTAATTTATTTTTCCCTGCATTTTCCACATTTCAGATTATTAATTTCACCTTCCTCAAATGCTCACAGACAGTTCTGTACCTTACATTAGCTTACACTGTTAGCCAATAATGAAAGACACACTGTCCCATTTGAATTCCTCTTCTAGAAACCACAGCACATATGACTTCTCAGCAACACCAGCCTCAGTACAGCATCAGGATTGAAACTGCATCACAATACATTTAGAAATAGTTCCTTATACACCACCTCCACTCATTTTATGCAAATGTTTTTCACATTTGCACGTGAAGTATGCTTAAGGGTAAGGCTGAGGGGACAGAGCCAAGCAGCAGACTGACACACAACACAAGCCAGGGCTTGAGATGGCAAAGCTAGTCCTGAAGGCTTGCTCCAAGGCAATGGACTGATGCTTGGCTGGCTCACAGCACTGAACCATGTACCAAAACGGCCTCCTCCATGCTGCAGCCTCACAGAAAAACAGGGGGTAGGTCAATCTGGGTGCCACCAGGTTTGTTAGCTTCACAAGCAGAAGAAGGTGAGACTCAGACAGAGATATCGGGGCCGTGAAGCTGGCACAACCTTAACTTCACTACTGTGCAGGATCTCATGGCTACCCGCAGTCATGATAGATACTACAGTACAATTATGGCAGCTGAGACCCTACATTTTGACCAACACCAGGTCAAAACTAATTCAAGTCAAACACTTCTACTCACACATTAGTTGCCACAATCACTATATTGTCGAAATAATCACCAAATATATCCTCTCATGACTAGGACTACAATGGTATTCACAGTTTGTATAGATGATCCTTGATACAAATTGCTCTTACTCGTTAGCATGCGGTCTAGAAATATAGAAAAATGCCACAGCTATAATTCCTAACTATATTATATAAATTGCATCTACAAAGCTAGATCTGGAGTTACAGGTGTTCAATAAAGATAGCTAGACTTCCCATTGGGAGCATACTAAGTATGAAGTTAACGAAATAAAACAAATAGCTTAGATGTTTTCCATCTTTCAAATTTAAGTAACATTGCTTTACCCTTATACATTTAAAAGAAAAAACAGCCAAACCATAAAACATTAAAATAGAAAAAAAACGATTTCCCTATTAATTCCTTATTTTGTCTGGTGTAATTCCAGTTTCTAGAATACATAAATACTCCAAATGCAGAAAACATATTTAGTTAAAATAATAACTGTTCTAAAATAGCCTACTTCTTGGGCAAACCAGAAAAAAACATTAGTCAAGCCACCTGACCTACTCACTACAATAAAGACAGTTAAATCACTTTATTTTGTGAACCAGAGGAACTCTTATTATTGTGATTACCATTATTGAACTACCAAGAACCACCATAAAATTCAAAACGTAACCAAACGGACTTCTTAGTGATTTGCATTACATAAGTTCTTTACTGATATAAAGCGAAATAACACCATTTATAAATACAAACCACTTTCTAAATAATGGGGGCATGAAAATAACCATCACTACTCCACCTTAAATAGTTAGCTGTCCATCCAGTACTGTTGAGGGCATATGTGCTCCTGGACAGCATTTTCCTGGGAGTTTTGTGACAAATAATGCAGGACCATATTGTGATAACTAGATTTAGCTGTTCTCTACTTTCTGTCATCTTTTCAATATTATTTGTGGTCCTAAATAGGTTAACCATCAGGCTTCAAACTCTGATTATTCAGCTTTTTCTGTTATCTACAAACTTCAGTAGTAAATGCTACACAAAATAATTCAATACTGCCAGTGCGTTTCTGTAATTATTATTGTTACTATACAAAATAAAGATAATTAAAATACATATAATGAAAAAATTAATCAAAATACTTTAGTGCTTAATAATTGTATAATCTTCAGGAGATTCAAAGTACTCAACTACAACTTGGAAGAACAGCACTCCCTACCATTTAGGTACTATGTTCAGAAATAGTCCCAAACCTGATACAACCTGCTATTTGCACCCAAGAGGAATCTCACGGCCATTTCAGTAAGTAATTGAAACCCAGATGTTAAATCTGTATCAACACACTCCTAATACCATGTCTGACTTAAGGCAGAGTTCCCAATACAAATCATACTGTTGTTCAGTCTACTTGAAGTTCACCGGGACAACACATCCACAAGAGCACCCTTCATGTGGTTTATGCAGAGCCAAATGCAGGTAGGAATATCCTCATTGATCTCCTGCCCAAGACCTACCTGCTTCTGGGATATCTCATCAAAATCTTATGGTCTTCCTTAAGAGTCTAGGAAGTTTCTGAGCTAAGTTGCACAGATGAATTGGTGTCTGACTTAAGAAAAAGAATCTTAAAAGAACATTGAAGCTGAAAAACAAGACAGATCTTAGAAAACATAAAATCACCAGAGTTCAAAACTGAATTTCTAACAAAAATGCCTAACAAAACCAAAATCTACTGGAAAGCATCTAGATACACTTTTACTGTGCCATTATCTCTCGGGCTCCTCTGCAGCAGGACAGCCGCTCTCCCAAGGCCTCCAGCTCTAACACAACAGAGTCTTGGAAAATGCCAAAGGCTTTAGACATATTTTCCAAAGTTTTCTATACTGAATTTTTATTTTATGAAGTTCAGCCTTCTATTTAATTTCCAGCCACTCCAAAGTTGTCAAGAAGAGGATTTATGTGTGTTTAAAAAAAAAAAAAATCCTTTTTTTTTCCCTCCAAGTTTCATGGTACATCTTCTTAACCTTAAATCCAAATTAACAAAAGGGTTTGAGGGGTTTTAGTCTGGAAATGTTCCGTGACAAACTTATCGAAAAGCAAACACTTCAGACAGTTACAGAATAGGGGCTTCTAGTTTTCACACATACAATACAACCATCTTTAAGGAACATTAGAAGCCATATAAGAGAATGAAAATGTGACCATATGTCAATTCTTTAATCTTAAAGGACCATTGCTGTGACCCCAAAGCACATGCTATGATGTAATCTACCCTACATGCTCATCCCAGAGAGCCCAATTCTGCTTCCATGAAGGCAACGAGAAGCTTGTATTGACTCCAACAGAAGCAGGCTGCTCCACAAGCAGCTCCCAGCCAAGGATGGCAGCATTTACTTGGTCTCAATCAAACCACCAATTCTGAACCATAGAAAATATTTTGTGATTGAACAAAACATCACTATCACTTCAAGAATTGGTGGGGAGATAGGAGGGATTCTCCAAACACTGGTCTGCACTTAATATCAGAGACCCCCAAAGCATACTCATTTTAGATGAACCTTACTTTTTATTTCCCCCTTAGTCCCCAATAGATCTCAAAACCTTGAGGCCACTTTTCTGCTTCACCATAAAGAGCAAGCAGTGACTCCTGTGCAAGGTTACAGGATTTAAAGAGGAAAATAAATAGGATCCAAAGAAAATTTCCAAAGAGATATCCTTCTGAAGGCCTCAATAGAAAACATTTGTTATGAAGTAATAAGAATTTACATAATTTTGGGGAATAGCTTTTTTCAAAGTAATTCTCTTTTTCACCTGCTTAGGACTTGACCATGTATGGCTTTAGTTAAGTTTTGTTGATGGCGGCTCATGTTTAACCAACTGTTTTTAATTTACAAATTAAACTTGTCAGAAGTAGAAATCCTTCCCTTGGAACCCTTCCAATATGTCAAGAATTAATTCTAATGAAAACGGCATTGCCTAAATGCAGGATGGCCAGTTACTTACTTTATTTACACAAAGTCCTTCTCAGTTTCTTTGATAAAAGCAGCTAAATCTTTTTCCTCTTTCATGTTTTGTCAGCACTTGATTCCTTTTGTCCCCTGGCTATTTGCCTAGCTGTGGACAATAAGGCAGGAAGAATAGAAGCAGATTGTTGGAATGGCCCTCAATAAACCTAATTATGACATGTTGACTGCACTCACCATGACATATTCAGGAGATCCAGGCTTATTCAATTACCCTTGCCAGGTTTCTCTTTCAGACCTAAAGTTATCCTTTGACTGTTTGTATTTCTGAACAGTATTCATGTTCATTGTGAAAGAAAATCCCCTGGACTTTGAGGGGTTTCTAAGTTGATGCTGTTATTGTAGCTAATTTTTATTAACTGAATGATAACATGATAAAGAAATAGACTTTTGTTATGTAATAAGAACAAATCAGTGTGTGCTTAAAGTTACACCTTTCTTTCCTTCCTTCCCTCCCCTCCCTCTGCAGAAGACTGACAGCACCCATAACTTGAGTTAATAAACAAAACCTTTTTCTCAAACTGTATTTAAATTTAAATGACATCGAATAGAACCTCACTGAAAACTTTTGACAGCCACAGAAATCTTCCTAAAGCAAAAAACACAGCATCTTCCTTCCCACAAACCTCTTTATCCTCAACATCCAACAGCAGCTGTGGTGCACAGGGCTGTCAGCACCAAAGACCATCTTTCCACCCATCCTCACACGTCAGTAGCTATTTCTATATCTGTTTGAAGCAGCGTAGACAAGATTCTTAATTACAAGCCAGACTATATGTTGGGAGAGCAGTTTATGCCATGGAAAAACCATTCAGGAACCGTGCCAGCAGTTTCTGCAAGGGCACTTCAGAGAAGCTACATGTCAAGTGGACAAAAGAATAAAAAAATGAAGGAATGCAACCCTGATCAAACTCAGCTTATACGTCAAAAGGCTCCCAGAGAATTAATATTCATGTCTCTATTTCAAAACACTGCTCAGTTATAATTAACTGGTTTGCTGGTACGTTGTCTGCCATTTCCCTGAGCAGCTCCTGTGATTTTAAATCAACAGAAAGTCAGCAAAACAAATTGGAAAAAGAAAATAAGCTTTAAAGATATTGCATGGATCACCTTTTTTTAAGCTAAGTGACAGATCAGATTTACTCATTACTGACACTTCACAACTGAGGAAAGATATTTTGCCCTATTAAAAATGAGTACTTCTACTGTTTGCTGTAACAGCCTCCACTTACTTTTCAGGACTGCTCCAGCCAGTAAAGTTAGCTCTAAGTCTTTCTGTGCAGAGCATTGTACAGTGATAGCAGGCACCAAAGCTGGTGGGAAACACTGCGGGAAACAACCACCACAAAAACTGCTTCCTTACTTCAACAACAGGCTGACAACTTTCCCGCATCCCACAGACTTACCAGTCTGTGTAAACCAGAATCTGGGGAAAAAGGAAAAATGTGAAAATACTGTTTCTGACATTTCTTCACACTCAGACCTCTGAAGGACACTTGGTGGAGTGAGAAATTCTGGTCCCCAGAGAAGTTTGGTATCTCAGCATTTGTTTTCCTTCTGGTTAAGAACAGAAATCTGAACATGCCTCCATAGCAGAAAACTGCAGAAAGAAAAAATCTTTTTGCACACATTCGCTTCTTCTCAAATGCAACAAAAATAAAATCATTAGGCCTTTAATCTTCATATTCTAATGGTAAGAGCTTAAAAATTAGAAACAATTTTTTAAATATCAAATATAAATATTTAGTTTTGTAAAATGCTGAAATGAGTGATTTTATGTAGCCCGAATTTTTCCTTCTTTTTATTTACTTCAGAACAAAATGTTGCTGTAACTGAGCATGAAACTCCCATCAGATCATGACAATGTACTTGTATCTTTCCAGAATTAAACAGTTCAGATATCTCCTGATCAACGCTACCTCTAAATAGTATTTAGAAAGACAAAAGCACAAAGTATTTCAAAAGACATCAACAGTGCTCCAAAGGAGTGATGCCCAAAGTGTCGTGGATATAGCCTCATTTATTAAATTATCAGTCCCATGGAACACATACATATGTTTGGGTTTTGTTTGAAACTTGGGATCTGGAGTGGGTTCTTGCTTTGAGTTTGTTGGGGTTTGGGGTTCATTTTTTTGTTGTTTTGTTTTGCTTTGGGTTTTTTGGGTGGGAGTGTTTAGTTCTGATTTTGTTTTTTTTAAAATTGGAGACTTTAATGGGCGTTGACAGTGAGCCCTCTAAGCAGCAAAAGAAACTTAATACGCATAAAACCTCTCTGTTGGCATCCGCTTACAAACAAAAGCAGGTACAACTTTGTTTACATTGTTTAATACACATCTATTGTAACAAGTACATAATTTACTTCTGGCTGCACAAGCAATGTATCTGGTCAAACTCAACTCTGCCCCAGTACTGCCTCAGCAACTCCACAGTTCACATGTATCTGCTGTGTGTATCTGTAACTCGTGCTTGCGGAACATGACACACATCCAACAAGCAGAATTTACAGAGCACCATCTTTAAGATCTGTAAGGCTTCCTAAGAAAACATTTAGGGCACTAATACCAGACAAACACATACATAAAGTGTGCTTTGCCAGCATATTACACAAGATGTATTAAAAGTGAACAGAAATCTTTCAGATTCATCTCAATACATGGTCTTATCCATTCCATAACTTGTTTTATATAATTAATCCTCTATAAACATCAACTATATCTCCAAAGGACAATTAAAAAAATAACTGCACCTTACAACACAAATAGTCCTATGCCTGGCAGTACATCCTACAAGCCCTTGCTTAAGTCTTCAGTTGTTCGAACTGTACAATTATCCATGAAGCCAGAGTTAGATCTCTGTTACATTGCTGGAAATCAAAGGACTTCAACAGGGGCACAACTCTGATCTGATGCCAGCAGGCATCAAAATTGATGCCAGACCAGAATCTGGTTTTAAAATATATACTGTATTAGGGCATTAATTCCTGCCAGCTTATTGGAACATCTATATGGTAGTACAAATTTGTAATGCCTCAGTCCATTATTTCATGTTTCACAAGAGTAATTAGATCAAGTCAGTATCTCAAATTATGCTGGTTTCCCCTTTGTAACCTATCAAAACATACAAAACAAGATTAAAAATTGTTCTCTTTCTAATATTTGAATCAGAAATATACAGAAAAAAGGAGATGATGGTGGCTGAATTTAAGTGAACTGACTCTGATGCTGAGCTCCTTACAGCACTTTCTTCTCCACACGATCAGTGGCAGAAACAGATAAATGCCTAAATATATCCTGGATATTTGTGTAACAGAAACTTGCCTGTGGCACATATTCCATGAATGATGAATGTCTGAGGAACATCATTGGTAACAAAATAAGAATTCCTCTTGGTCCTCAACTTTCCCCTATCTCAATCTCTGACAAACTGACAGTGGTTTAAATTCCAACAAGGAATAAGGTAAAAATAATACCTGAATTTATCTAGCACTTTCCACTAGCGACATTTAAAGACATTTACTTATTTCTATAAAAAATAAGTACTTTGAAGATAAGAAAACAGAGACATGATCATGGTAAAAAATGTTATAGTCAGGCTGCAAGAGTCTAAAAACTCCCCAGGCAAGTGGGAACCAAATTCTCTCATTTCCCAAATATGTTTCAAACTGTGTAAAACTGATGCAAAACAAGGACTATTACCCAATCCCATTAATGGTCTAAGACTGTCAGCCTACAACAGAACCAGAATCCAAAATGCTCCTCTCTACTTTTGAAAAACTAAATCCCCACTGACAACAGTCTACCGAATTCAAGCCTGCTGTCTCATTTTCAACTCCAAATCCTATTTATTCTTTCACCATTTTTCCCCAGAATGGAAGATACAAATAATTGTAATTGTCTGTTCACAGACTCGATTTTCAGAGTTGGATGGCATCGTGTCATGCCAAGAGGCAAAACATGAATAAGTTGTGGTATTGTGTGTTTGAAAACTATTATAAAACAGCAGCCGTTCAGATGACCATTTTCCACAGCTGCATGTATCTTTGTTCTGTGCTCCCTGATGCTTTGTTAAATACAACTTTCTCAGCAGCCAAGCTGAACTCATCTGAAATCCCAGTGCAGTGGTCACCATCTTCTTTTCCATGTAGGGAAGTGTTCTTCAATAGGTGTGCAGTCACATAGCAAATTTAAGCCAATCAACACTAAGGCAGCTTTTCTCAGTTACTTTCCACTGATAGCTTCAGAGCAGTCCATAACCTCTGTCTATATAAGCCATGTAATGCACCCCTAGCAGATATAACTGCAACTGCTGCTGTTGTGGGCAAATCATTTATTTTCAACCTAACCCTCACAGAAACCCCATTTCCCTCAGACACCTTGACTGAAGCCAGGGATGCCCGAGTATATATGACAGGCTTGAGCCAAAAAACACAGCATGCAAAATCTTCCACATCATCCCAGAGTCTTGCTTTCCACTCTCAAAGCCATCAACTCAAACACAATATGAAACAGTTACTGAAACATCTTATTGCCAGCTTGTTCATAATTGCTGGTTCTTCTTCCCTGCTGAATGCATAACTAGCTGAATGAGGGATGTCACGAAGAAGGGCTCAAATTGTAAGTCTGGCACAGCTAGACCATCAGGATAAGAACACAGAGCAAGCACACAAACAACCACCACTGATCTCCTTTTGCAGGACTGAAGTCCAAATACAGGCTAGCTCCAAACATGCTTTGATAACAGCTCACCCAAGCCTTCGTTGATGCTCAGATGCTACATGCTTCATGAGAAAGGTGACCCAAGACTCCTCTCCCACAGCTTTGCTGGATGACTGGCCTCATGATGGCACAAGCTGTGGGATGGCACATGCTGATGCTCAGATACCACCCCTGGATGTGGGCTGGCAGAGGGCTTGCTCTCTTACCTGTACAAGCATTTCTTGAGTATTAGAGCAAAAATGCTGCAATATTTCTTTTGTTCCAAAAGGTAACTGTCCTTTCAAATTCCACTTCCCAGAAAGCAAATAGCCTTGTGTGCATCAGCAGGAGGGTCGGCATAGAGGGTCGGCTTGTGGCATGGACAGCTCTGCTTTGTGGTATTGGAAAATAAGAGCTGCCTTCTCCACTAGAGATCCTCTGGTTTTTGTGTTTTGCCCCTGCCTTCAACAAAGGATGATCTGATACAGTCTGATAAAGTACCAGCACCTTTTTTTTTGCATGTCTCTAGAACACAGCTTTACAGGTAACACCAAAACTGCTGCTTAAATCCCTTTTCAACCTAGATAAATGACTCCAGACTGCTGTATTTAACATCCTATAAAGAAATTCCTAGGTAAAAAAAAAAAATATAAAGCTTTTAAAATTCACAAAAAGAAATTATGATGTAATGTCACATTGAAGAGCTTTGTCTAGATGTTATTTGGAGTTTCTATTTCCTACCACATAAGCATCCCCTTTACAAATCCTGACACTGTGTGTTACATACTAACAGACATGATGTTCAGTGGCTGCTGTAATACATAGGAGTTACATCTTTGGACTACTTTATATTAATGTATCAGGGCTATTTTCTCATCTAAAAGACAATTTATAGTGTATAAATAATGAGTATTCTTTGAAGGCAGAGAAATAGATCTTCTCCAGGAACACGGTTAGAAAACAGCTTCCCCTTTCATTTGGTACCTTCCCAGCAAGGCAGAAGTGGAATTTCTGAGACCTCTTTATGCATAAGCAATAAACGACTCATGAGATGGGATGAGTTAGTACCTTCCAAAAAGGCACATCAGCTGGAGATAAGAGATAGTTCAGGCTAGGCACCTCAGTTTGCACATGATCTACTGCCTCCTCTGCTACAGGAGGAGAGAGACAATTCCCAGCATAAACAGCTCTCCCCATCTTACCTCAAGAAAAACCTGTCAGGAAAGAAAGAGCCTAGCAAGTTTTTACTTTGGCCTTTGAAGTTCTTCCTTGGCTGACTGATGCTCGCCCATACGTAACTAGAAGAAAAGACTTCCATTGTGCTGCTCTTCACACCAAGCATATTATTCTCCAGACAAAAAGCTTTCGAGTCTAACTTTTAAACACACCTCTCTTTAGGGTGTACTGTTTCTAAGCCATAAAATCTTTTTTTTGTTCATTAAAAAAAGAAAAAAAATAGGCAGCTTTTCCCCCCCAGGCAATCTGCTCTTCTCGGTAGGTTTTTTTTATTACATTTTGCAAACGGATACCACAGATGCACGGCAGTTAGCAACGGAACAGCCAGTTCTCATCCTTAGAAATACAGTATTTTTCCGTAACATAGTCCCCAGTGGCTTATCCAGCACAGCTTTAAATTTGAAATACAACCATTGTAGGAACTCCCTGTTTTTAGATGAGACCTGGTGAATAATCACGCTCCCTGAAAACACCTCCAACATCTGGCAACTTGCTGCTATTTGCAGGGTCTGTGCGCTGGGTCAGGGCAGGGATGCAGGAGCAGGGCAGGGGGTTAAGCAATGAACATGCTCAGCACCTGCTTGCTCTCTGCCTGATTCTAATCAGTATTCCCCTCTCATGCCCAGGAATGCTGGAATTCCCCAGTTTCCTAAATGAAAAAGAAACAAAAAACTTTTTCTCCCTCAAGGAAAGGAAAGGATGGAGGGAAACCCTTTTAGTTTAGAGTCTGACCAAATTTTGTTAAAGACAATGCAAGTCTTGTTGTTAAATTTAGCAGTCTTTTTTGGGGGAAATCTCACATGCTTGATGCTACTAGAAGAATTAATGGTGTTAAAGAACAAATTAAAACCACAAATCAAACCCCACGACTTCATGGCTTAAAAACCTGCCTGTGACAATGCCTCAGATCTCTAGAGATCAGTGAAAACTCTTTGTATCAGCAACTCTAAAATCAAATCTTGCCTTGCTGCAAATTGTACTGCGTTTGCACATCCAAAAACTTTTCCTTAAGACTTGCTGACACGTTCAAGCCAGGGTATCCAACTGGACCTGGCTCCTCAGTTTTTTGGCTCATAGCTTTACATCCAAGTCACTAGACTACTTCTCTCTGTCAGGTAAAATGTTTATTAAAAAATAAATAAATACAGATTTAATTAAAAAAGAAAAAAGTTTGAAACCACAGCCAAACAGTTCATCTCTAATCAGTCTGTGTAACACAAAATCCTACCACTGAAATGCATCCTGTTGCATAAAGATTTTGAAAGCTGCAGTTTTGAACTATAAATACTAACAATATACACCGAAAGAAATTTTAAAGCATGGGGTTTGTCTCCTCTGTTTTTCTGCTCTGTTTGTAGTTCTATTGAAAAGTACAATAGTAAAGAGAAAAAATCCAATTTAAAAGGAATAAAATGTTTTAAGCAGCCATCCAGAAGTTATGATACGTTCTTAGAGACTGCAACAGCAACTCCCAGTTCTAGAGAACAGTGCAAGACCTGCGTGCCCAGTCACAACCACATAAATTTCAAGCATCAAGTATTTGCTTAGAACCAAATATTATTTGCATATATTATTGAATAGATTTTCCACACCACATATTTAAGAAAATTGCAGGCTATTCATGGGAAACCAAGCTAAACTAGCATGAAGTATGTATCATTAGCTGTTGTACTCCATAAAACACATTGTAGCTCAGAACCTCAGTGTATATTCAAACAATACTTCTGAACTCATGAGTTTAATCCCAGATCATGCTAATTATTGTTGATTTACTTCTACCATAAATAACAGTAATAAAAGCATTAGAAATAAAAATGCTAAACCTTGATCTACTTCATAGAAATGCACTCACCTGCAGTTCTGAGCCAGGGGTTGCAGCATCACTATGTTCACTTAAGAAGTGCTCTGCACCACAGGCCACTGGACCAAAAAGCACTCACTGGCTCCTCTACAAAGAGCCTAGTGTTCCTCAGCTCTACAACCCCAAAGGGTGGATGTCCAACTGCTCCACCAAGGACAAGCTGCAATCCTTTCTAGCCACAAAGTGCTCCTTCTGAAACATCATTTCATCTGAATTTCAGATTTCAACCAATGAGCTATGGCAGCTGAACCTACATAGCACTTTTGATTTCTGGATCCCAGACACCGGGAAATATCCTTAAGGGAGGAAAATACAATTTCCAACTGATTTCTGAAAAAAAAAAAAAAGCCCACATAAAGAAACAAAGAGAAGAATTAGCCCTACAGGAGCAGCCAATGCAGGCAAATCTCCTATACTCCAGCCCTTCTCCACTGCACACACTGCCATGGTGCACACCAGCAGGAGACAATAAGAGAAGAGTGCAGCAAGCAAGACACAACAGCTTCTTTTAGCTCTGGGGGATCAGGGCCCAAAGGCAGACACCAGTAACTTAGGAGGGCAAGTGAGCAGACCCAGCTCAGCTGACTTGAGGCACAGGCAACTCAGAAACACTGAGAAACAGGCACTGGGAAGCACAAAGCAGATTAGACCAACTCAAACCAGCCCTTTTCCAAAACAAACCAAACTCTTCTAACATTAATTCTACGACTACTTCTTTTTTCTTGTTTGTATTTGGGGGTATCACTTACTTACAAACACATTGGTCACCAAAATCACTCTTCGCTGCTCAAAAAGGGCATTAAAAAATGTCACCCCACTCAAAACATGCAGAACTACACTCGTCACTGCCCCATCAAAAGATTATTAAAGCCTATGGAAAGATGCCTACAGTGGCCCATTTCTCACAGCACCAGCTGTTCAGATGGGGGGAAGCCATTTACCCCAAATCACTGGGACTTGTGGCATCTACTCAAAGAGCTGAACATCACCAAGTGCAAAAACTGCCTACAAAGCAGAACTGCAATCACATCTTCACCTAGAGAACACAACAGTCCTGTGGAAGCTTTAAACTTCACATTAAATAAAATGAATAAAGAGCACTTACAAGCATGCTGAAGAGAAAGGCAGAAGCAAAGAACTCTCAAATTGGAAACAAACCCACATCAACTCCTAGCTGAGCTGGGAACCACCCCTGAACTTAAAGGCTCTGCACCCAGCCCTGAATATTGAGGATTCTCCTCAGTGCCTGGAACTCAGAGAAGCACAATGAGTCTTTCAATCAAAGCATACTGCCCTGCAAAACTGGTTCAAGGTACCCCAAGGGCATGCCACCCCTCAAAAGCCCTGAGGCTAAAACGTGAACAGTAACACAACAGTAAGACAAAGGGCATCCAAAAGACTTCCCCCTGCCATCCCAGGAAACCTGCTGTTCTGTATGCTCTCCCCAAGCTAGCCAGTGGCCAAAAAATAAGCACCAGGTGGCCTACTTCTTTAATAGACTGACTTTTCTGCATGATAACACCCAAGATTGAAAACAGATGAGTTGCTGCTCCACTCTTTGGTCGCCTGGAGGGTTTTTTGTGGGGGGGGGGGGGGGGGGGGGGGGGGGGGGGGGGGGGGGGGGGGGGGGGG
>JBCJKH010018465.1:0-10833 GCA_039877255.1 Loriculus beryllinus | reverse complement strand
CTGCCAAGCTCTTCTCTTAAAGAGCTTATCTACTTGAGGAAGACCTTGATGGGATTGAAACCATGAGTATCTGCACACTCTAGCAGTCTTTAAAGGCTCAAATAATACCCACAAATCTGAGTATTTACCTGGTCTAAAGACCAACTGGAAACAACATAAGGTTAACCCACACGACTACTATTGAGAGAACACGATATGGCCAGCAGATCAGGATCTGGAGGCTCTATACATTGCAGATGAACAGCAGATGTTAACAGAACAGGAAATGCTGATGCTGTTGTGATAACTGAAGTAAGGAGTAGACAGTCCATCAATTTGTTTCAACATTGACAGATATTGGGCCACTTCAACCAAAAGTGCTTGTGGCATTCCACAGAATTATTTGGGTTGGAAGAGAATCTCAATTCCTTAGAGTTGTCCTCCCCCTGTACAGCCTAAAAAGTAACTTCATAACCAAGGTGTCTTTGTGGTGTGCCCAAAATGAATTATCTGCTGTTTTCAGCTTGCAATGCACTGATGCCTGGAAATCTACTTGAAGTCATGTACAGGGCAGTTTGCAACAAATGGAGATATATAGAAAGCACTCAGAGAAGCCCTTCTGTGTATAAAAGGCAATCTGAGTTACCAAACATTTACCAACAGGACAACTCCTCAACCCTGTTTTTACTGAACTGCAAACAACTCTGCATTTTCCTTAGCAAGGGTGGAGGTGGTGTAGCTGCAGATAGGTGCCTCTTACCTTGAGCTCCTTCCAGCTGTCAAGCAGCCTGGTAGCCAAATCGCTCACATCCACAATTTTGTCAGTCTGTTCTTGGCTCCTCTCACTCTCAACGTCAGATACACCTTCCTCTTCATCTTGAGATGGCGTTTCCATCGTGATGGGCTCTTCCAGCTTTGCACCATTGGTCTCTTTGATCTCTGCTTCAGGCTCAACCTCTAGCTCTGCAGCTTGGGGTTTGCTGCTCTCCACCGGCACATCAATGACAGCTTTGACGTCCTGCTGCTGATGTTCCTCTGACACCTCCATCGGGGCACTTTCCAGCTGGTCCAAGTCCTCTTTGCCCTCCTTCCCTTCCAGCTCACTGGTTGTATCTGAGATGGCACTGTCCATGCTGTTTTCACTTATAATTTTCAGCCTCCGAAATACCAGCTTCTTGGGGGTGTCCGTGTCACCTTCCCCACTCTGCTTGGTGGAAAGATCTGGTGTATTGAGCGGTGTGTGAGCCCGTGAGGTGTTCTCACTTGAGTAGCCATCCCCTTCGCTGAGCTGTGGGACAGCAGTCTTGGTCTGAGCCCAGCGCTGAATAATGGGAAGCACTTTGCTCTCCTCCAGCATGTTCTTGGTAGGTATAGGCAGGAGCTCTAGTGTCTTCATAATCTAATTGCAAAGAAAAAAACCCACATTGTTAGAGCCACCAGAATTTAAAGCCATCTCCAAGTTGGAACAATTTCTTTTTCTCAACAAAAAGGTAACTGAAATATCAAAATGATGGTGACAAGTCATGGGTCAGGAATAACGATTTCCCTCCTCAAGGCTAAACTGTAGCAGTGAACTGCTGCTGAGAGCAAATAAACCATAAGTGTGTGGAAAACAGTGAGCATTTAGCAATTAAACTAATTTAGCAATTAGTTGCATTTAAACTGATTTCAAAGAGCTCAAGCACTTATCAGTGGCCATACACATACCTAGACAATCAATACAACAACGCAGCATTTAGATGTGCTATACAAAAGAAAACCTGATCAGAAAAGTCAAGATGCATCAGCACTCAGAACAGTTTGACCAAAAAAAGCCTGCAAACCAATTGCAAACAAGTGAGGAAGGCTTCTTCCCCCCTTGACAGAAATGCCATGTGCCACAGCAGAAGCTGGAGTGTTAATGGTGTCAGTGGAAAGGAGACAGTCTGCTCATGGAACTAAACCTTAAGCACAAAGAGACATGGACAACTGGAGACCTCCAAACCACAAGACAATGTGAGCATCTCTGATATTGATGGCACTTCCAGACTATTTAACTGCACCAAAATATTAGGCTGCAGCTGAAAACCTTTAATGAGGTTAAAGTGCTTGAACCTATTCCAGGGGAAAACAGAGTCTAACCTTAACCTGACCATGGACTTCTTCAAAGCTAGAAGTCAAAGATGAGTTGGAGGTGAGCTAACTTGCAGCTCTGCAATGCCATGGCACCCGTATGTCAGGGAGCAAGGAGGACAGGCACTATTAAGTACAACAATCCAGACTTGAGACTCCCTCGGAGCAACAGTTCCAACACGTATAAAGTGGGATGGATCCTATCTACCCCAAAGAAGAAAATACTGCAGTCCCAAAGGGGAACAGCTCCCTTCCAAAAGCAGTTACTGCAACTGATTAAGTCAGTCGCTGTAGATTTGGTCTCAAAATACCTTTCTGCATACTCAGGACAGATAAAGACTAGGAGGTAGAACTGGTGGCATTCCCCCAGGACACACTGCAGAGCAAACAGATCTGCTGTCCCTCTAACCACAGAGAGAAGTGCAGAAGCCATCTTACTAGGTCTGACAGTGATCTGGGCTCCAAAAAACCTTCAGGTATCCTCATACCACTTGAAGAGCTGAAGGCTCAGAAAAGCACACATAGGAAGCTCTTCATCCTGTGACACCAGCAGTGCTCATTTTACTAAGGGATCACCTGAACCGAAGCAGCTCCGAGGACTGAAGCACCTCTGCTATGGAGGCAGGCTGAAGAGAGCTGGGCTTGTTCACTCTGGAGAAGAAAAGGCTCTGGGGGCACCTTACAGGAGCTTCCAGTCCCTAAAGGGACTGACAAGAAAGCTGGAGAGGGGCTTTTAACATGGGCAGGTATGGACAGGACAAGGGGGAATTGCTTTAAACTGACAGAGGGGAGATTGAGATGGAATCTGAGGAAGAAGTTCTTCCTTGTGAGGGTGGTGAGGCCCTGGCACAGGCTGCCCAGAGAAGCTGTGGCTGCCCCATTTCTGGCAGTGTTCAAGGCCAGGTTGGATGGGGCTTGGAGCAACCTGGTCTGGTGGAAGCTGTCCCCGCTCATGGCAGGGCGTTGGAAATGGGTGATCTTTCAAGTCCCTTCCAACCCAAACCGCTCTAGGATCATTCAATGATTAAGCCACAGTGTTAAAGAGGAGAAAGGCATGAGTAGGACACAACTCATTCAGAAATGCAAAGTACCAGCTTAGAGAAAATTCATGTTGGCCTAAGGAAGCTGGGTTGGGAAGGACTGTCACTGCTTCTGAAAACCAAAGAAGTCACTAGGAGAAGAGGCGCTAGCTCACACAGCTTCTGCTGTCTTGCTCAGGATGTGGGTCTGTATATGCCTCACCAAACTGCACAGCAACCTTCTTGCAGAAGTGTCTTTATTAAAGGAACTTCCAGATGTATTTTTGCATGCAACAGCAAAGTGTGTATAGGAAACAGAAATACACAAGCTCCACTTCAGACTGTCAATACCTCAAATTCCCTGTGTGGTTCAGTACGGAATTAAACAGTAATGGCAATGATCTTTATTTAAGTTAGTTTCATGTTGCTAACTCAGAAATCTAAGAAAAACCACAAGAGCAAATTATTTCCATATGTATCAAGGATCTCCCTTAAAGCACAAGTTTTAAGGCTGTAGTTCTGAGGATACCGAAGTTTGTTTTCATGAACACCTGGCATATAATACATATATCTTTAAAAAATAATGAAATCTCCATGCTTCTGAGTCATTATTAAAGCTGCGAGGGAAAGCTTCAAACCCAAGGGAATTACTGACCTCCAACTGCAACTTCAGGTTGTTAGCACTGCTTCCTCTTCCATCGCCCAGCTCCGTCATCCAAATCCAGAGGAGAGATAAGCCATGACACTCCAGGAAGGACTTCAGGCAGGACTGTGAGTGCGTGTTCTGGACAAGCCACAGTAAAAGAGTCCATGGGAATGGCCAGAGACTTACAGGCAAAACCCGCTTTGATTTCTCCAGACTAACATGGCTAACTGCTCAACTGGGCTTATGTTACCTGTCAAACTCATCACAGAAGCCAGAACTAGGCACCCGCCAAGACCAGCGCACATCTACCATCGTTTAAGTGGCCATAACTACTGGGTTAGGAGCAGTAACACAGACAGCAGAGCTGTTACAACGATTACCTAGTGGACAGCTCAGACTGGGGAGTAAAACTTAATGATAAGGGATGGCACAGAAACCCGGCTGCAGATTATCTGCACTCAGACAGAGGTTAAAACGCAGGGTGACCTTGGAGAGAAGGCAACTACGATTTTAAGCTGACAAACTACTCATTTACTCTCTAAACCCTTACATATAAAGATTTCATTTACTTCTAGAAATGGGCATTTTGCATCATCACCCAGGCCAAGTTCCACCAAACATAACATGGACAAAGGGTGGAAATCACATGTGATCTATCAAGCAGAACTGCTCGTCTCACACATGGGCAGCTGGCACCTTTCTCCCACTTTTCCCCTGTTCATCCACCAGGAGCTCCAAGGACATAGCTTAAAGAGGATGTGGGTTCCCCCACCTCAGCTGGGCCTTCCTCACCTGGATGAGTTTGAGACAGGTGAGCTTCTGCTCCAGCGTTTCAATCCGAACCATCAGCCGAGACAAGCTGAGAACTTGGTTCTTATCGGAGAGACCCTCTCCATTCTCCAGCAGCGCTTCCAGCTCCCCATCCACCTACCACAGCCAAAAAGAAACAACTCTCAGGTCATACCAGGCTTGTGCCACCCTACGTGATGGCAGACACAATCTTCGAGAGCCAAGAGAAGCCTCTCCCGAGCAATTTGCCCATATGGAAAAGAAGCCTGGTTTTAATTTGACTCAGCATGGTTGGGTTTCTTTTATCTGGCCTATTATGGGTGGTTGTCTTGGCTAGCACGTATGCCAAAGGCAGGGATCCCTAGACTCCAACATCCATTTTCCCAAAGGAATGGCATGATTTAGATGTATACATCTAATGCTGCACAAAGGAAATTCCAGGGGTACACACCAAAATACTTCCAGTGGCAAGTTTATCTTTTCATGTAGGAAAACAGATGTGTACTATGAGATTATCCTTAATTGCCAATAGATTTACTTCTTTAAATACCTACTGGGTATTTATGATCTTTACAACCAGAGGCACATTCCTCTCCATTCCTGACTGAAATATCATCATTCATAATTTACTCTACTGCTCATTGCCACTAACTAGCATTTTAAGATACCTCATAAAAGACTTATAAGTAACTTTTTGGCTTCCTGACACTCCAATACAGTAAATAAAAATGAAGCTAGCATTTTTAAAGGCAGCTTCTCCCGAAACAGCAGGTAACAAATCTTATCTGTAGGAACAGAGTTTTGTATCTTCAAGGACAGAACTACTACATTTTGTAAGAAGCAAAAAGAGCCCACACAGGAAAAACTCCATTAGATTGCATTGCTCAAACTTCTCTGCACAGTTTCCTACATCTACCATGTGAATCCATCCCTGTAATTCAGTATGGGGAGTTGGTTCATAGAACCACTTGGGAAGGATTACACGCATGAAAAGCCATAAAAAGACTAGAAAACCAGTCTGGATTTAAGTTACATATTTCATTCACATTCATCTGCAAACACAACTATAACTGTAGCCAGCACAAATGCGACACATGTTCATACAAGTTCCTCCTGGAAGCCGTCTTGCCCCTAGGCCACAGCAGTTAAGAGGTTCAAATTTCGCATCCCAGCCTGGGGATGGCAAACATCTGCGCCATCTCATCTGTCAAATTTCAGGTAACATCCTCAAAAGGGAAGTTGGCATTGCCTGCCTTTCACCAACATTTAGAAATCATACAGCACAAGGCAGATATCTCAAACCAGGTAGAATTTTGTATGCTTTTTAGTAGCACACAATAGTGATGACCAGATACTGTACCTGGGAAAGTCCCTCTGTGGTGGGACTTGCTGCTAAGTAACCCAGAGAAAGAATCAGATTTAACTAAAGCTCCAAGAAAACACAAGTACTGAGGGCACCTCTGAAATAAAATGATACAAATACATCTATGGAAAAGAAAGAACCTTAACGCCATCATGAGTCACCAATCACAGAACATGACTGCAGAGGTGACCTGAAGACTCTCATACAGAAGATGAAGCCCCTTGGTTGCTGCTGCTCTTAGACATGAATAAGAACATGCATAGGAGGGAGTCTCCAACTCACCGAGTCCTTCTTGCGGGAGCGCTCCTTTTTCATCTTCCCTCCAGCAGCTCGGATGCTGACCCTGTTCTCTCCTCCCAGGTAACCCCGGCAGTTGGCTGAGCCGCAGAAACATTTCTGAGCCTCTTTGCTATTGGCGGGCATAAGCAACAAGAGCAGTTTAATAACACATCAACCACATCCACAGCAAGTTATTTTCCCTCACTCTTCAGCGCATCCTCGGAAGAAAGTGACAGGAACTTCTCTGCATGGCAAGGCTTTTGAGGCCACTGAAAACTCAGGCCAAGTCTTCATTTCTTACATAGCTATGATGACCCCGTATTATCTCAGCTGGAAACCAAAGTCTGCTTCACTTCTAGGCTCTTTATAGGTCAAGAACCATGAATCAGAAACAAAAAATTGGGGCTCTTGGGTCTGCCAACTTCCTACCACACACTGAAATCAATACATTATTTTTTCTAAAGAATATGTAATCAGGATTATATATCCATTAGGAAAAAGTCTTGCAATTTATACTCAAAACAGAATAAAGATTCACGGAAGTTGTAAGATTCAGTAGTAAGATTCAGGTGGTAGATATGCTCTCCATATACAGCCATGGAGAGCAGAAGACATAAATTATATCGCCTTCAGGCAGTATTTCTACAAAGCCTCTGTATTTTCTACTTGACACACTATAAATTTTAAACTACATACCACAGCTGCTTGGGAGAACGGTTGTTTTGGAGGGGTTTTTTTGGTGAGGGGGTTTGTGGGTTTTGGGTTTTTTTTTATGTGCATAATCCACTGGAGGAACAAGGCTTTGCAGCACTAAGAACCAGGGAAGAAAACTGCAGGACCTTCTACAAAGCAGAACCTGAGCTCAGGAAGGACACCCAAAAGATCAGAGCTGGAAAATTCCATTGAGACAAGACTAGACTTACTGAATTCAAATACACACTGCATCAGAGTGGGCCAACATAGCAAAATGATTCTCCATCAGAGAGACCCTATCAGGGCCACAATACTAAACCTGGCTTTGAGCAACCTTGTCTAGTGGAAGGTGTCCATGCCCATGGCAGGGGCAGATGGAACTGGAGAAAGTTTAAGGTTTCTTCCAATCCAAACCATTCCATGATTCTCTGATATTCTTATGTGCCTAAAAACTAAAGAGGTCTTGCTGCAAGAGCAACCAGAAAGACCAAGTTTGCCTTCCTTCCTGAAAGCTTGCACTAGGAAAAGTCCATGACAGCACCTGACACTTTAGCACAAGTAATTTAAAAATACAATTAAAAATTAGTTTCTGATTCTCCTCCTTCCAGAAAGAGCCACACTGTTGCAGGAGACAGGATCCAGAAGGAAAAAGAAGAGATGCTCCTAAAACAACTATATTCAATTAAAAAGCTTAGGGATTATAAAATGGATCTACAATTAATCTCATAGTTACAGGTTGCTTCAAGCCTATCAGATGCTGTTCTGTGCTCATCACAATAAAGAGAGTGAAATACTTCATCATACACTTGGACAAGGAGTAATATGAAAATACTCAGCTCAGGTTTAGAGAAAGGAGCCAAAGCCCACGCTGGAGCTTGCACACCTGCACTTCTGGAGTCAGCCAGGAAGAGAGGATGTCCTATCTATTGGGGTTTTACAGCTCTGCAAGTATCTGCGAAGTCGTAAAACAGGGGTGGGTGGGTGGGTGGGAAGAGGCATTACTTAAGAGCACTGCAAAGTCTGGAGCTTGGGTAATTAATAATTAGACAGGGGAAAGAAACAGTCAAGATAATTATCTGGGAAATTTCCACTGGGGAGAGATGGTAGGAAGTGGAACAAAAAAGCAATAAAGTGAATTGGAAAAGACAAATCAACAGGAAATTCCTCTCCCAATCTCCCGTGTTAGAAATGGAAGAAAATTATTCAGGTAGCTTTTTATACAGTTGAATTCCAGTTCATTTCCAGCTGCTCTGTTAGACGAGGCTTTGTAATGATTTGGTTTGGAGCAAGACTGCACCAATGCTCACAAAACCCACTTCCAGCAGCTTAAGCAGAGAGAGATGAAACGTACCCGTATCTCTGGAACTGGTAATCAAACGTTAGTTCTGAGCCCGATGGGACTAGTTTGGTGGTGAAAAATCCAACTCTGAGCTGCCCGTTCACAGTCCACTGAGGCAAGGGAAAAACACAGCAGTTATTACAAAAGCCAGGCTTGACTCTGGTTTTGCTTTGAATTAACAAGATTAAACCTTCAAACAGCATCACTGATAAATTTAAAGAACAGAAAAGCAACAGAGAGAGATAAAGATAAAGGCAAAATGCTTTTCACTCTGAGCTTGCTAAGTCGCAAGGCAGTGGAAGTGAGAAGCCAGCAGCTTTGATCCCACAGTTTACCTTTTGTGTCTCGCAGTTTGGTTCACAGCTGTGGTTCATAAAACGAGAGCAGTTTCCTTTCTGGGTAGCATCGATTATCTGAAAAGAAATGCAGCAACAAATACAGTGAAACAGCCTCCCTCTCTGCATCGGCAGAAATATGAAGCACTATAGCTATGAACATCATGCAGTTGAAGACAACTCATGCAGAAGTTACCACCCTCTCCTGCTCCAGATATTGACTTTATATGGTTTGGAGAATGGGTTTTATAGTGATACTAAGTGCCCCCCCAAAAAGAAGAGCACTAAGCAGCTGGCACACGGTTCTTAGTAGCACATTGCATATGCAGAGGTCTTCAGACGAGTTGGGATACTCAATGTTTAATCTGTTTCTGACTCTCTGATATGTGGTACAGTGACCATGAGGGCTGAAAAAGCCAAACATCTTTGCCATGCACATCAGGCTGTCTCCTGCACCACTGCGTCCTCTTTTTTATAACTGGGAACAGTCCTCTGTGCCCCCTTGTGATCACACAGCAATCCCATGGCAGCTACAAAAAATGCTTACTTTGGGGGAAAAAAAGAGTATTTTTAGCTCATTTACTGTAAAGCTACCCAGACCCAAAAAGTCTTGACAGAAGAGACAAGCAGAATATGATATTACATTTCTATTTATATGCTTTGTTCTCAGCAAGGGAGGGCCCGTTGCCCAAGGTAAGCAAAGCTGCACTCTCCACGTCACAGCTCTGCAATCCCATAGAGATGAAGCAGAGATAAATAATTAAGCACATCTGGTATATAAATATTTCAATGTCAGTAATCCTGCACATAGCAACTCCAGCTAAAAGCATCCCAGCTTAACGTAGCTCTGTGAGCAAGGGAAGAAAGGTAACATGGCTTCTTGGTGTGTTTTCAGTTTGGCTTGAAGCATCTCCCCATCGTGGGACACAGATACAGTTTCTCTCCCACAGAGGTTTGCTAATGTGAAAGTGATGGGCCATACCGCATTCCTTCCCTTGGGAGGACAATTTCTTCTCTCCAAGGACTGGGATACAGTTAGACTGCCAGACTTCTGTTAAACTAGGTTGAAACTGAGCAAAGGGTTAAAAAAATGATTTAAAAATGTAAGGCATGACAATACAAAGCCAGCCAATGTTTTCTTTGGCTCACCACTCACCTCATCATTTTTCAGTGCCATGAAATAGTAGTGAATGTTCTTGTTCCGGGCATATTCCTTCACACGAGCCTTGAACTCTTTGTGATCCAGCACTTCTCCACAGTACTCCAAGACAAAAGTGTTGCTGCAAAGCCCAGGGGAAAAAAACAAACATCACTCTGCTTTGCCACAAGTAAGAAACGCAAAGGAAAAGAAAACAGCCACTGTGGAGACGGGCTCTCTGAATACAGCTCGCAGCCTGGTCATCTGGGTGGTGTAGCTATGACTATTGTATGCTTTAATCTCAAGCAATTCTGACTAATTTATTTTCTATGCTATCACAGAGGCAGGTATATCACAGTGAAAAGCCTAGACACAAGAATAAAGACGTCCTTCAAGCAGGGTTTATTTGATAAAAGAACAAGATCTTGTGGGCCCTATGAAGAGGACAAAGAGTATTAAGAGAAGGTGCAGGCAGGTGGTTGTCATCAACTGAAATGGAAAACCTGTCTGCATCTTCCTGGTTTGGAGGGTGAAATGAGGGGGTCAATAAAATGTCCTTTATAGCCACAGGAAAAGTGAATTTAAAAGCAGAGATGGAAGAGAACAAGGAGTTACCTCTATGCTCAGACACAAACCTAACAGGTTGCACTCTGCAGCATAGTCAGGCTTCAAACCCTCCAGTCTATGAAGGCACACTGTGATATGTCTTCCTTGATATCTGTCCTAAGTCCTCCCCTGCTAAATACCACCCTGAACCCTTCAACTTCTTCCTTGTGCTTACCTGGGAGAGCACCAGGAAAGAAAAAGCTCCTGCCCAGCTCCACCTAGACCAGGCCTTCGGTGTTTTGAGCTCACCCCATTTCCTTCCCATCATTAATCCCTCCAGCAGTGCTGTGCTGGCCTTCCAGCCCATGTGAATAAATGATGTCCACCTTCCCCCATCTCTGTGTCCACCAAATGGTGCTGAAGGACCATATTTTTACAAGGGCATGTAGTTACAGGGCAAAGGGGAATGGCTTTAAGCTGACAGAAGGGAGATTTAAATGAGACATGAGTAAGACACGCTTCCCTGCGAGGGTGGTGAGGCCCTGGCACAGGTTGCCCAGAGAAGCTGTGGCTGCCCCATCCCTGGCAGTGTTCA
>JBCJKH010018459.1:0-10652 GCA_039877255.1 Loriculus beryllinus | reverse complement strand
CTTAGTTACTGGACTGTTCTTATCTCAACCTGTGGGAGTTACATTCTTTTGATTCTCCTCCCCATCCCTCTGGGAGCGGGGGAGGAAGGTGATGGGGGGGAGTAAATGAACAGCTGCATGGTTCTGGACTGCCTTTTGGGCTTAAACCACAACAGCTAGTAATGTGCCTTTGTCTATCTGATGAAGGCAGTGGAATAATAGTGAAACAAAAAGCAAGAACTATTACACCTTCAACACAATGATTTCTTCTATAAGGCACACATATCCATCACTGGCTTACATTTGCAGCTGTCAGTCATGACAACATAGAAATCTAATTTAAATATTGTTTCCAAGCTAGCACAGCATGTATTTGATGTTCGTTACCATGAAATCTATTTCTTGCCACCTTAAAAACCCAACCAGCAGGTTTCCCTTTGTCCATTTTGTTGCTGGAGCAATCCAGATGTTTGCCTTACTTCCACTCCAGTCAGAAAAATCATGAAATGTTTTCTCATTTCCTTGTGGGCTGAACTGTGTAAGCACAGCTGGTATAAACCACTGTCTAAGAATATGCCTGGCACCAGATGGAAAGGAGAGACTTTCTTGCAGTGCTATGTTTCAATGATTGCCAGTCACATACATGTTGTATCTTGAAATGAGGAGCTGAAACCCACCTCTGAATGTATCTGGATCATCTGCATCACCCGAGATCACCCACTGCAGGCCTTTGTCACTGCAGCTACATTACACTCTTGCAGGGCAGCTGGGTCATTCTTTTTTCTATCCAATATAGAGGATGGAACAATATTGCCCTTGCTCAGGATTTTGATGTGAATAATAAACTTGAACCCCTATGCTTAAAACCTACGCTCCTTGAAGAGTAATCAAGATACATGCTTCTGAGTATGAGGCAGCTAAAGACAGATGTTACCCCCTCATTTGCAAAACTATCATGGTAAGGAGTCTTCATATTCTGCTGCTGGAGCTGCAGGGCTCCTCAGGACATGACTATCAGAGGCTAAAGCAAGGAAAGCGCAGGCATCCAGTGGGGCTCCCGCACCGTGCAAACTCTGCTGAGAATATCCAGGCGTATCCCACTGCACTCACTAACATATAGGGCCCAAGCTGTATATTCAAGAAAACTCTTCATTAGCATATTTCCCAGGGGGAAAGAGATCCTCCTTTCAAGTCTGTCTGTTCCTAAAATTTACTCTCTGTGTGACATGTATAATTCTCCTTTTTTATTTCTATGGGGCTGAGCACACGCTTAGACTGAGGAAAAGCACACCTTTGGTAAGCCCTAATTCTTTTGCTGAGTGATACTCAGAAATGTGCTTAGGTTAAATTTTGATGTTTGACTGTCAGAATTAATCCTGTTGAATACTGAGTGGAAATTGCATAGCTGTGTCATTAATAGATGATAATTTAATAAAGTGAAACACTTTTGCATACGAAAACAGAAAAAAATTGGCATTTTTTTATGGCATAAACTGAAACATGAGTCATCTCTCCTGCAGTAGGAACAAATAAAACAATTAAAAGGGAAAACAGGTTTGCTTCTGGGAAAATTGTGAGTTTCTTTTAATCTAATCCATGAATTTTAATCAGTAAGTGTCTTAATGTGTGAAGGGAAAATGGCAATTTTCAAAGCTCTTCCCCCTGGAAGGGTATTACATTATATCCTTTCCATTCTGAATGTCCCAGACATATTTCAGAAGACCCTACAGATACTTTAAAGGTGGGATTGAATTCTGCATTTAAATCACAACCCATTCCCAGTTTCAGGTCACTGAGATACAAAAGGTCATGATATTTGCCTTTCATTTTTCTTCTCTCGGAATACTAAACCATGAGACTATAAAGAATGCTGTATGAAATATAATTTCTTGCCAATTGCATGAGGAATATACAGTGATTAAGTAAGTAGTTTGACCTGAGTTGTTTAATCCTATTCACATAGGATCATCTCGAAAAATTTGGCTTCTCAACGCATGTATGAATATTTTAAAGAATACAGGAAAAGATTCAAGGTGAAAAAAGGCCACAAAAGTTTAAAATCTTGATTCATCTCTGGGTCAGAAACATTGTCTCTGAATAAAAACAATGAAGAAAGGTATGAGTAACCTGTCTTTAACAGTCAGCATAGAATATACTATTTTTCAGTGTGGAACCTGAGAATATAAAATCTGATAAGCAGGGAGCTAAAATGGAGATCGACTCTCTCCCCCCCACCCCCAAAAACTTGCAGATAAGCTTTGAAATAAAGCTTTCAGTGCCTGTTTACACACAACCTGTTTTTACAGTCATATTACTGAAGAAAGACAACAAAGTCATTAGAACTTGCATCTGCTTTAAGGCCACTTAACACTTCCAGATGGATTTGAAAATGTCACAGCACAAATGACAGTCAGAGCCAGCATTTCTACTGAAATTGTTAGATTCACCAGTTTTTAGGAACTGAAATGGACCATTATCATATCCAGTTTGAACCCCTGCATATTGACAACCACAGGTTTTTAACAATTTATTCCTGATGTGAGCACATAATGTCTATTCCAACTATCATATCTTTAGAAATACACCCACTTTGAGACATTAAGGAATGGATATTCTGTCTCATTTCTCAGTATTTTTTCAGTTGGTTAAATTAATCTTACTATTAAAACATGATGCTTCAGTTCCAGGACAACAGTGAGTCCCGTATCTTTCATATACTCTCAATATATTGTCACAGCTTTGCACATCACTTTTGCCAAGCACATATTTACAAATCAAAGCGAAGGCTGTCTTATAGCATCCCACAGCAGGGACCCAGAAGCTCAAATTTGCTCATAGAAGTTTCTATAATAGCAAGTAAAAATTCATTACTGGGTAATGAACTGCAGCTAAGCTCAGGAATACAACTCTGAAGGCCAAAAGGCTATGGGGGCAGTGTGCCTCGTGCTATTCAGATTCTGCTCCTTTGGTAGTTTCAGGCATTCAAGGCCCACTTGAGGTTTCATTATACAAAGTAATGTACAGATACACCCACAAAAGTATGGTCTTTCCTCAAACTGCTTATCTCTAGCTTATCTCCTGCAAGACCCTCCATGAGTCACACGAGCTCTCTGCTGTAGTGCTGGAAGACAATGCAGCCTCAAAAAGCTGAACACTTTTTGTGTGGTAAAGTATATCTTCCGATTTTATTTTTTCTTTTTTATGGAAAATTTCACATTTTGAAAAAAATTCACATATTCAGGGAAAATTTCACATATTCAGGGAAAATTTCACATATTAGGAGAGAAATGCACCATCTCTCTCACAACACTTCTATACATTCATAGCTGTTACAACCCAAAAAGCAGCTCAGACTTGGGATACTTGTTCCTTTCCCACCACACCTCATCTCCCCAGTTATGCTAGCAGGCTTTGGGGCGGTGACTGAGATGGTTGAGCTTCCCATCTTTTTCTCTTCCTCCTTTGTTTAACTAGAACACCACTTCAGGGAGGTCAGACAACAGACCCAGAATGAAGGCACAGAGGTGAGGCTGATGGGAAGAGGCTCCATGTGCTGAGCACTGCATCACAGAGAATGCCCAGCTATGCAGAGGGGCCAGGGCATCAACATCTTTCTTCTGGTAGCCCTATCCCAGCAGCAGCCCTGGGCATACCTGGGACTCATCACAGCTCACTTACAGGTACCCACAGAGACCAGTGAACAGAGATGGAAGCATGACACATTGCTGTAGCCAGACTCATTTGTGGAATCAAATCAGTGCTGAGCCCAGAGTGAGCAGTCACGACATAATGACATCACCCATACCATTACCAACCTCCTGATTACCCTTTGAGAAGTACATTCAAAACAGCATTTACCAGAGGGGAAGGGCTTTCTATTTACACAGCTGCGGATCTCCAAAGATAACTGAGGATTTTTTATTTTTTTTTTAATCTGCTCCTTTTGAAGAGATAAAATATTCAGCAGGTTCATAGAGCTTTCAGCTGCAGCTCGCTTGCTTCCCCACTTTTAAGTCTAATAAGTCATCAAAATACAACTTGCCAAATTTGCTGCTTTTCCTCTTTCCCCATCAATTTCTGCTGTCCTTTTCAGTGTCTGAGGTTTTAAAGAGTTTCTGCTTATGGGGTATATAGGCAAAACATTCATATCTCTGCAGATGCCACATCACATTACTAATTTTTTAATATTGAATCAGTATCTACTCACTTTTAAATATATGATGGATCTTTATTAGCTGTATGTTTTGTAAAATTTACATTTGACTTTGTGCTGTGACTAACTGAATGCCTTCAACTGATACTAAACCACTTCATTCTCTTTTCCTAACCACCACCTACAAATATCTATTTAACTTCCCTGAATATATTATCTTACTTCATTGTGCATTTGTGAACTTACTTTTATGCCAAAGTCATTTTTTTTTTTGCCATTTAAAATCTTGTTACAGAAAATTTTCAATCAGTTGTTTAAGTTTGTCTTCTATGCTAAAAAACAGGGAAGGACAGAAAACAAGAGCGTAATGGACTTATTATCCAGGATGCTTGTCTGCTTTCACACTGAGGGTATTAGGAGGATTTACTTCCTCAAAGAGGAACTAAAGATAAAAGGACGAAGATTAGTTTGACACTGAAATACTGAGAATAATTTTTTAAGTGGTATTTAGGAATAAAAAAAGAAAAATACAATACCTAGCTTGTGCCAAACGTTCCTTTCACCTTTTGCTCCACTGTAGGTTACATATGTATGTTACATTTTCAAGTAATTCATTATTCCAAAAGAAAAGTCCATTGATTTGTTTTCTGCTAAAGACATAGAAAACAAATAAATCAGTTCTTTCACTTTGAAGCGTCAGGTGTTACATTTCAGTGCAAAGTTTATTAGCCTTAAAAGTCTTTTTCTTCTTTTGTTTTCTGCTACTGCCTTTTTTATCATGTGTCACATTATGTAAATCTTAACTAACATTTGAGAGTGCTCTGTTTGTACCACAGATGGCGTATTTTCAATTCATATATTTATTTGTATTTACTCTTTTCAATTTTCTGACTTAGAAACTGAATGCTGTCTCTCACACCTCATACCTAGGGAAAGAAAGAAGACAAAGTAGGCAGCATAAGAAGCAATAGCTGCTTTTATAGCTGTTAAATGTGAAATATACTATTCATAACTGAAGAATTAGAGCCTGTGGGCCCAGTAAAAATCTTCAGAGTCTGATGAGGAGATGCCTTTAGCTGCAGGGAAGAGTAACTTTTTCACTAGCCATCTTACTAAATTGAACAGGAACTCCTGTGGAATAGCTTAATGTAAAAGAATCATATATGTCAAAGGAGAGCAACAAGAAGAGGGACACATCATCCCAGTTTTGCAGAGTGGAAACTCAAAACGGAAGCAGCCAATTCAGCAAAGTTTGATTCAGCAAAGATGCTTCAGTTTTAACTGTGGTCTTAACATTCACCAGGAAAATGGACATTTTTAGATGTGCATTAATCACTAGAGTTGAACACACATTTACAAAAATCAAGGTGTAAGCACCTGATGTACAACAAAGTAGTAAGTCTCTAGCAGAACAGGGATTTTACAATTGTTTTCCTGAACAACTAAATATAAGTCTAACATGTTCAAACTGCGATCCATCCTCTCTCTACCTAATACATCTCGGGAAGAGTTTTTTGGGGTTTCGTGTTTTGAAAATGGTCCCTGGGTTGTCATTGGCCAAGCGCATCAGGATGCTGATGCAAAGTACTAGTGTCACTGGCACTTTGGCATCTTCTTGCTCAGCCTTCCAAGAGCATCTTATGCAGTGAGTATTTTAGGCTTTTGAAAAGAATAAAGGCTGCAAAACAAAGCTAGAATAGTGAGGAACTGTCAAGGAAGGAAGGAAGCCAGTGGAGTAAAAGCATGTGAAGCATAAAAACAATTCAAAGCACTGATCTAAACCAGGAGATAAGAGAAATCATATTCAGCCCAAAGTGAAATACAGTTTAAGATAGGTAGAAACGCTGTCACCAGTGCCTGTTGCCCTGAGTGGGAAGGCAGGTAACTATCCAAGGAAAAACAGATGATGAAGGCAAAGATTTTTATGTATTCCATACATAGAGACCTCTTTGTCTCTCTGTATGTCTCGATTATTATCTCTATGTATTCCATACATAGAGACAATTAGAGACCCCATGTCTGTGCTCAGGGCAGACTGCACAGAACAGAGAACCACTTCTGAAAGTGCCAATATTTTTAATATGATATACTTTCAAAATGTTCATGATGTTACCTGTCGAATAAGTTACTGATACACACCTTTGCAATTTTGCCACTATAACAACATTTTTTTCTGCTTCCTATTGCTGAAATGTCGATAACAAACTTTTATTATGGCAGAAAAACTGGTTAGCTCTAGAGAATTTACTGTTCCTATATTTACACATCAGCTCAGGAACGGTACCTTGTATATTACACAGTTAACTTTGGAACCATTTCCATTTTCCCTCTATGGCTTCAAAGAAGTCAACAAGCAATTGATAAATGTTCTGTCACCCCAGGCAATTAATGGGAGTTATACAGCATTGGCTGTATCTGGTTTTGTGCATGTGAAAAGCAAAACATTGATTTGACAGACCTACTCGTGCTTATTGATTTAGTGCCCATCCCCAGGCCATTCCCATTTAATGCTTTTGTGCAGTCATTGAAAAAAATTTCAAGACTGGCAAATAAATTCTGTTTCTTCAGAGCTTTATATGTTACAATATTTTGCAAGTATTTCTAGCTTTAGCAATACGTTTTCAGGCTGGGTTTCATGCTTGTAAGATTTTCATCATCTAGAAAGTCAGCATAAACAACTGACCCAACCGACCACTAATTGGAGGCATTTCAAAGGTTCAGTGTCCTTCTAAGAAAACAAAAATTCCAACTACAAAAATCCATACTGACTTCACAGGCTCAAGATGGGTTTACAGACTAATCAAAGTACTTGTGTATCTAACCATCCAATTTGCATCTGCATGCATCTGACTGGAAGCTAAATACCATGAACATCCACAAAAATTGTGAGCCCAAGTAGCTAGATTTGTTCTCAGAACTGAGCAAAAGATCACAGAGACAAATGAAACAGAAGCAAACTTAATGTACAAAAGAATAGCAGCTTTTTGGGAAAGTTGTCCTCATGCACCTGTAGCTCACAGCTCATCATCCACATTTGTGAAGACATAATAGGCAGAACAGCAAGGGGAAATTACTTTTCTATTTTTTATTTTTAGATATTAATCCCTTTTTTTTTTTTTTAATAACATTGAATGAAGAGTCGATTTTTTCGCACTTTAAATCTCTAGCCACTTCAGGCCTTACAGATGACAGTGCTGGTTTGATCTAGTTTGCAGCATAGCAATCCTCTGTGTTCTCTCCTGTTCCTTCTTTTCTTTTTTATAGAAGATATTTCCTAGAATCTGCTGTCAGGATCAACAGCAAACATTCCTGATGTTTTTTAGCTTGCTGCAAGAAGCAGTTAAAATAAGATTTTTAAATTCTTGAAGAATTACCAATCATCCTGCTTTGTAAAGAGATAACTTATCCTCCACTCTTAAAACACTGAAGAAAACTGACTTTTGTTTCAACATTTTTGTTGAAATGAAATACACTTCATTTCTATGGGACATATGGATCTAAGCTGTGCGCAGAGCTGTGAAGGGAATCTGGATGGGGTTCTTGTATACTTAGGATGCTGATTTTTGGTGTAAATTTGCTTTGGCTCTTCGAAAACTTAATTCAAAATTTAAGTGATAATTTGCTTCTAAAACGGTGAAGCCTACGTGCAGTGTCTGATATACATAAAAGAATGAGGTATGAGTATTTTCATAGCCTGAATAGGTGCATTCTTTGCTGTGTTAAAACCTGGCTGGAGGGCTGAGCCCAAAGAGTGATGGTAAATGGTAAAACATCCAGTTGGTGACCTGTCACAAGTGGGCTTGGTGTTAGAGCCAGTGTTTAATATCTTCATTAATGATCTGGATGAGGAGATTGAGGGCAACCACAGGAGATCTGTGGGCAAAACCAAGGTGGGTTTAAGTGTTGATCTGCTGAAGGGTAAGAAGCTCTGCAGAGGGATCTAGACAGGCTAGATCCATGGGCTGTGGCCGATGGTATGAGCTTCAGCAAGGCAATCATGCACTTGGGCCACAACAACCCCCTGCAACACTCCAGGCTTTTGGAAGAGTGGCTGGAAACTGCTCCTGGGGAAGGGCCTGGGGGTGATGGTTGATGGAGCTGAACATTAGCAGCTTGTGTCCAGGCAGCCAAGAAGGCCAGTGGCATCCTAGCCTTTATCAGCAATAGTGTAACCAGCAGGACCAGGGCAGTGATTGTCCCCCTGCACTGGGCACTGGTGGAGCTGAACCTCAAATCCTGTGTCACTTCTGGGTCCCTCAATACAAAAGAGACATTGAGGTTCTGGAGCAGGGCCAGAGACGGGCAACGGAGCTGGAGCACAAGTGTGATGGGGAACGGCTGAGGGACCTGGGGGGTTCAGTGTGGAGAAGAGAAGGCTCAGCGGACCTTATCACCCTGTACAACTAACTACCTGACAGGAGGTTGTAGTGAGGTGGGGTTGCTCTCTTCTCCTAGGTAACAAGTGCCAGGACAAGAGGAAAAGGCCTCAAGCTGCACCAGGGGAGGTTTAGATTGGAGATTAGGAACAATTTCTTCCCCAAAGGGTGCTCAGGCTTTGGAACAGGCTGCCCAAGGCCTAAGTCACTGTCCTGGAAGGGTTCTCAAACTGTGTAGACAAGGCCCTCATTGGTTTAGTGGTGGCCTTTGCAGTCCTGGGGTAGAGGTTGGATTGATGATCTGGAAAGGTCTTTTCCAACCTGGTTGGTTCTATGATTCTACATGCATTTCCTTAGAGAAGCTAATTCCCTTGTGTTCTTTTACAGTCAGCAGTTTCCTTCATGGAGGTGTTCACCAAACATGAAGTTATGGTCCACCTTCCTCTGCTGACTATGACTGTGAGTAAATACATATTTCTCATAGTTAAAACTAGGCTGTTATAATCACAGTTTCATTTTTCAAAAGGAATGTAGGAACTCAAACCAGAACATTTCATGTATGGTGTTATTGCAGAAATTCAGAGAATTTGCAGATAAGAGCTGAAGTTTTCCAGATAGGTGACAAAGAGAGGTATATGATGGACAGGTCCTTACAGGTGCAGGACCACATATTTTTTAACATATACGATAGATTCACAAAGTTGAAATGAACATGAAATATTCATCAGAATCTCAGCAACAGAAGAATCTGAATAAGACCTATAGACCTTTTGTCAAAATTAGTCGCCAGAGTTCACTTTGGTGAACTGGTTCCTATAAAAATTGTGAAACCTGATAAGTAAATCATTAGGTAAATCCTGCAGTTTTTAAAATTCCCATATAACGTTGATAAGCATAATTATTTTAAAATGCTTTATCTACTGGAAGCAAAGCAAAAGAAAGTTCTTACAGACTTGAGTTTCCATGATTAATTGAATTTTAAAGACAGTGTGGTTTTGGGAAGACCATAGAAGGTGGTATTGTGTGTGCATTTTGGATACCTGTTTTACCTTGCTGGCTCAGCAGGCATTAAACTCTGTATTTTGATACGTAAGTGAAGTTTTCTCTGTGTCATGTTATTTTATTTATTTTTTTTTAAGAGAGATTGAATAGTGCACGTCAAAAACAGAATCCTCTGCATTTTCTTTCAAGCCTTTGTGTATATTACAAGCTAGAATAACCTCCCTGAACTTAATTATCCTTCCATATTATGGTTCAGTGAATGTCATTATATTTCAGCACAGCTTGAGTGATTTTTAATGCCAAAAATGTCAGCAAGAAATAGAAACATTATAAACATATTGAAACAATATCATAACACCCCCCCCCCATCCCCTACCTACCAAAATCATAAATACTTTACTTTGCAAGGTCTGAACGGTAAAGTTAGCTATAGTGTGGAAAATTAAAATGCCCTATGTGTGAATGCCTTTGGAGGGGGGAAAAAACCCAACCCAAAAAATCCCAGTGTTTTACACTAAAATACAAAATTTCTATCCAAGCCAGTTAACAATAAAATCTATTTTTCTGGTAGATGGAACTCATGAAGTTAGTTCATTCATGATTGTTTTGTGTTTGTCACCTACATGTTCTTAAATACAGCATAATTAAAGCAGCATTAAGAGAAAGTAGAAAATCAGTGACAGCTTTCATGCAAGTGATGCACTGCACCAGGTAACATTCATCAGCTGAAGAATGTGGCAGAATGAAATTAAACATGTACAGGCAAGAAGTGATGTTTGTGACAAGGTTTGAATTTGGACGCCTTCCCTTTTGCACCCAGGTATTCTGCTGATGCACAGCCAATCTGTCAGAGCACACAGGAACACAGTGAGGGAAAAAAGGAAAAACAAAGAAGTTTTGACACATATTGCAGATTTCTGGGGAGGAATTGAGCAATTAATTTTTTACCCAATCTTCTTGGACTCTCAGTTACTACACTTGCCTTTGGAAACTTGCCTTTGTCCATTAATTTTGTACCAGCAGCGGTTCTCTCCCTTGGAAGTCTAGCTCAGTGCCAGTGTTCCAGTACTTATACATGTGTCACATGATATCTTGGCTTTTAAGAAGAGAAACTTCAAAAACTCTCTGCCTGGGTAGATCGG
>JBCJKH010018458.1:3039-29063 GCA_039877255.1 Loriculus beryllinus | reverse complement strand
CAACAGTTGCTAGAGGCTACTCATGCAGTCCCACTGGCTTATGAGATGAAAAAATCATATATGATTTATTTCAAATTTTCAAAATCTGGTAGGTTTTATGTGTATGAAAGAATATTACCTGAAGCATATTTGGCAGTTTTGTAGAGTTTCTAATATGTGCTACTGGTATATGCAAGCAATTTTCCAACAGCATATGGTAGATAGAAGGAAGCCTTTAGAGGTACTCTGTTTTTCACTCCAGCCACTCTTAATAGCCTGTGGAGATCTACAGACTTCTTAAAAACATCTGTAGCAGGGAAAATTTAATTTTATGAAACAAAAAGCAATGGCAAACAGCCATCATATGCGGTTGCTACATTTTGTATGGTGTCTGCATTAACCAGCCTGTGATGCACAGGATTAGAGGCTTATAATACATCTTGCTCACTGAGATTCTCAGTTCATTGGAAAAAGTGACAAGCCTAATTCTGTGCTTTTTTAAAAATAGAACAAATAATAAGAAGCTATTATGTGACGAGAAATTACATCAATTGCATTTACTAATCTGTTATGCCTTCAGAACATGTCCCTTGCACAAAGAAAACCTTTCATTCCTGTGGATCTGATCCCTCAGTGCATGACACCCATTTTAATCTAAGGTAATTTCATCTAATTTTCATAGCATCATACTTCGATAACACTAGTGTGATGGAGTAGAGAATTAGTTCCTTCTATATAAGGTCGTTTATGGCTCTCCCTGCAAAACAGGCAAAGGAATCAGAATTTCATCCTGTTTCTGTTGCCCATGTTCTGCAACCAGCCATGTGCAGGAAATCGTGTACCTGCTTCACTCATGCTCTGAGACAGTATCTCTGATCTCTCATTAGGGCTCTATTAGCCCCCTCTGAGCACTGTGATAGCACAGCCACCTAGCTGTGTGCTAGTGGTGGCTGGTGCTATGGACTAAGCATGACTGCCTGCACCTGAATGCAGCCCTCATGCTCTGCATGCCCCTAAGAAACACCTTCTGGTGCAAAGGGGCTTTGCTGGATTGGCTTCTCTGAAGTTCTGCTAATAAATGATAGTGGGAAATTATGCCAATAAACAATAACAGATACCAAAGCAAAGCATTGTTACTGAAACCCCTTTGTTCGCATAGCCACTGTTGGGAGTAGCAAGGAAATAAAAGTCATTACAGTGTACAATGCACTGTTCTCTGAGCTTTCAGCAGCCAGTGACACTCTTCAAAATCTAATTCACTGGCACCAAAGAAATATATTTATTAAATGATAAAAGAACAGCAGTGTTTTGCTATTACTGAAAATTGGATTAATTGTGGCAGAGAACAAAATATATTCATAGTAAAGTGTAGGAAGTGCAGAGTGTTTCTGTGGCAGCCCACAGGTTTCCTGGATAAAAAGGTATAATTGAAGGACAGCAGAAATGTAGTGATGTCACTGAATGTAGTGATATCTCCTTTCTGTGAAAATGTTTTATTCTCCATAACCAACACTGTATGTAATTCTACTAAACTGGATATACTGGTAACATGCTAGCTTCCTAAGTACAAATTACAATTAAGTTTCCTCTGAGCTTTAATGAATTCATAATCAGGAGATGGCAATAATTTACTTGGCATGGAAAACAAAATGACAAGACACCAGAGAGACACCTAGACAATTGCTCAGTTTCTTACTGCTGGGAACTTAGTACTTGATAAATGAATTAGTAAAATATTCAAAATTGCTCTGTATGTGATCACAAAGTGGAGCTGTCTGGAATGACTTATGCTGGCATGTCTGGTACTTCTGAACAGCTATAAAAATACAGCTTTTCGAGTTAGATTTACTAACATTTTGTATCAGCCCAGTAGCCAAAAATAGCACTAATAACTTAAGTGCTGGTGATTATACCAGTACAAAATAAATGCATGATTTAAAAAGTTAAATCAATTTGGTAGCTTTTTTGAAAGCACTGGGAACATCCAACAATTTGGATAGAGGGTGCTTTTACTCTTGTTTATGAAATACTTTCTGTATACTGTGCTTCAGAATAATCCCCCAGGTGTGTTCAGGCAATTACATATGTTTGTGAAATGTACTTCTCCTCACAAAAGAACAAAAAGACTGCTGATGAGCCAATTCATTTTTCACTTGCAGCCCAGATTTCCTTCTAATTTTTGTTAAGATATCTTTGATTCTGGCATTCAAATTTATGTCTAAGTAACAGTGAAGACGAGAATTTGCATTGTCTTGGTACTAGCAAAGTCACTTTTAAAAGCAAATAGTGTTTCTTTTTATCCTAGGTACACAAAAGTGCTGTTTAAACTATTTAATCCCTGGGACAGCTGATATGCTAAAGCCTTCACATTCCAAAACCAGACCCAGGGTCCAAAGCCAGTAGCCCAATTAACAGAGTGATTAGAAACACAGGAACAGAAATAAGATTTTAAGTCATCAAGTCATCCCTGCCTGCTCTTGTTGAGGATAACTGTCTCAGCCTGGGTAATACATGTAGCAAGTTGTTCTTCAGAATTTCTTCATGTTTTTGTTCCCATTACTACTATCATTCAAAAACTCTTGCAGAACGTAAACATCTGTATTTACCTGATACTAGGAAATCCACTAACGTGAAACTCTGTATTTACCTGTCCACATTTACTTGTATCCATGATATACCTATGCGTTTGCACACTCATTTTGTCCTACAAACTGCGTGGCTCTTCCTCCTCTTGTTCATTCTCCAGAGACATTTTCAAAGAAAACTCTTACCAGCTTTTGAGGTTTCATTTAATGTCACAGGTTTGATCAAACAAAGCTAGCTCATTCTTCTCCCATTTCTTGATCACTTCAGAAGGCCTCTTCTGTTTCTTTTCCAGTTTGAGTTATTTTCTGAACACCAGAGACTGGGATGGTACTGGAGGATATCTCAGTTTATTGAAGAATTTTATCTCTTTTTTCTGCAGGAAAAACCTTGGTGATTTATTGCCACCCTACGATCATTTAACACATGTACTTTCTTTTCTTCCTCAACTATTTCCAGCTGATAACCTCTCACTTGATAGTAGTGTGCCTGAGCTTCCTCTCTATACTATTTATTTTCACCCTTTTTCTAGTCTTGGAGTTCACCTGCATCTTTTGATGTGACGTTCTGACTGCCCTATGTATTAACAATCCACCATAAAATTAAGTCACAAGAAAATTTCATTAGGAGACTGACTTTCCATTTGGTAGAATGGCTATTTCTTTTTCTATGCCCTGCAAAGATGAGTGCAACCCACATTTTGACATTTCTCTCTTCACCTCTATACTTAAGATCTAGGACATAACTTTGCTGATGACTCCCTTTTCCATCTTGCGTATGCACTTTACTTGTTTACTAGCGTCTTTCTTGCTGGACTAACCATCCATTTAGGATGTTAGGATTTAGGAATGATGTCCTTCCAACAAGATTTCCTCCTCTTGCTAGGGACAAATAATGTCCTTTGTCCACGAAAAAAAATCATATGTCTTTGGCTTCTGCAAACTTAGTCTTCTTCTAGTTCTCTCTTCAGCTAGCTTCAAAGCAAGGTCCTCAATTGTAGGCATTGTTTGTTGAAACTGAAACTAAACCATGATCTGCTGAAAAAAAAAAAAAAAAAAAAAAAAAGAGAGAGGGTATTATAATATCCTAATTTCCTTTCAAATATATGTCAAAAGCTGTAGTATTTCTGTCTCTGTGCATTTCTTTTGGGATTTCCTGGGAATTCAGTTGCCTTTCATCTCTAAAAATAACACCACAGTCAGTGCAGTAATGCCTGATCTCTTTCTGGCAGAAAAACCCAAACCAAACCAAAAAGAAACAAAAAAGTCTTCTAAATGGCACTCTTTCTGTAGTGTTTACCTTCTTAATAACATGAGGGCTCTAAAAACCAAGACTATAGTAGCTCAAGTTCTTCCCTCTTGGCTCTGTGCAGCAATATAAAAATCACTTCAAATCTCTGCAGAAAATTGACATAATCCTTTTCCTAACCACTTCAGGAGTATGGCTTGACTTATTTTTTCTTCATTCCAGGTACCTAGTCTCTTACTTACAGTGCTTCTTTATCGCTAACTGTAACTACTGCACTTGTCTATTTTTCGTGACATCAAGTGTGGAAAATCACATCTCTCAAACTTCTTTTATTTTCCTACTCTATAGTTTTTAAATGAGTCTCAATGGCTTTATACAGAGTTTTCACTTCTGTGGTAGGAGGCTGAAGAAAGCATGCTATTTCCATGCATAACATATATAGTTGAATAGCTCTGAACAGTCTTCATTTAATCAACTAATTAGTCATCTAACTGTCTTCATTATCTTGTCTTTTCATTTTCTTTCTCAATGACCTGAAAAAAAGTAATGGTGATGATTGATTAACTGCGCATTAGCACTGCCAGGCATCTTCTGTGGGCTGACACTGTCATCTCAAAGATAGGATGCTTCTTGATGAATTACATTTATGAGAAATTGTAGAAATAGAATTTACAAAAAATCTGGAATGTGTACAGAAAATTTCTGATGTAAATATTGAAAATGGTTCCAGATCAGGGTAGTAGCATTTCTAGAGTGAAATTTTTAGTGTGTTAAAGATAAAATACAGATTTTGCCAAAGATCAGATAAAAATTAGTACAAGGACTTTAGCTCAGATGGTCTGAAATAAAAAATTATGGTGTTTCTCTTTCCAGTAAAAAACAAAATTCAGTGAAGGTAGTGATATATAAGACAAAAAAAGGCTTTGAAATAATTGTTGCTTCTGCCAGAATGCTCTTGCCTGTAGGAAAATCACTGCATTTTACAATTTAAAAATACAGTCAGGCAAACTTGTTTCTCCCATATCCAGCAATTGTTTTGTTCAATTTCAATACCAGTAAACAAAGTTTAGAAAGCAAAGCAGATATTTGTGCAACAATAAAAGTCTGTTGCCATTTACAGATACTCAGAATGTTCATATAAAAATGAAAATAAAATATTTTTATTATATGCTTGATAGTATATAAAATATCACATCATTATAAGATCAATTAAAAGATCACTTCTGTTCACTTTGGACTATAAACTGCAATAAACAGCTTTTGAGGTTGATTAATAACCAAAACAAAGATGAAACATTGAATCAGTCTCAAAATCTTTTGATTACATAGAAATAACAGATTAGTCCTACTATACTCTAGGCAGCAAAAAAAAGAAGAGAAGCTGGGCTGGATTATTTTTTCAATTCTATGGAGTAGGATTTGCCTGAATTAATTTATCAATTTAATCTAAACTAGATCTGAAGATCTCCATTCACTATATAGAGTGAATGGAAAGAGACGGGCTTTTTGAAAAGGCAATTTATCCAGCCTTCATAAACACTTGTCACTAAACAAATCATTCTGTGGAGATACCTATCTCCCCATTGATTTGAGAGAACTTAGGTACGTCAAGAGAGACACAAACTTAAGATGGATGAAGATGATATGATGCTGAAGTGCCTCTTTCACCTGAATCATGTAGATTAATTTCCCTTCCCCCCCTCCCATGAGGAGATTTCAGTAGCAGCTGACCATCACTATGCTTGCATCTTCTTCAAGGCAGAATTTTATTATTGTATGTAAAATATACTCTAAAATATCAAATAACCTTCCCCATTCTGTCATCCTGTGCTGCTTGTTATACTGACTTATTTCATTGAAAATGCAGCGTTTCAGAAGAACTGCTGTTCTTCCCAAAGAAGGCTCTGATAGTCTGGCAACTGTAGCTCATCTCTTGGGTGTCCAGAGGTCAGTAACTGTTCATGATGATGCTTGCAGGAAAAAGTACAGTGAAGACACAAGTTTATCAGCTCACTGTTCCTCTCTGAAACTATTGCACAACTTCTTATTCTTCATGACTTTCTAGTCTACTCATTCCCTTTGAATCGGTGGGTAGATCCAAACCAGAGTTCACAAGAGTCTCACACTTAGTCCATGTTAAACAGATGTATAAAGATAAAAGCAGCGCCAGGGTTTTGATCTTTTACATGGTTTGCTCCTGACTGATTATCTTCTGAAGGTGAAATAGCTCCACTTTTTTAAAGGTAAATGCTAAAAACATACATAAAAGAAGGGCTAAGGAGGTCATAATCCTGAAGTGAGGGTGCCCTTTCCAAATCTTTACTGTGTAATCTGAATTAATTAATCACAGCAAATCATAGAATATCAGGTTGGAAAGGACCTCAAGGATCATCTGGTCCAACCTTTCTTAGCAAAGTATGACCTAGACTAGATGTCCTAGCACCCTGTCCAGCTGAATTTTAAACGTGTCCAATGCTGGGGAACCCATCACTTACCTGGGGAGATTATTCCAATGGCTGATTGTTCCCATTGTAAAAATTTTTCCTCTTGTTTCCAGCCAGAAGCTCCCTAAGAGTAACTTGTGCCCATTACCCCTTATATTTTCCATGTGACTCCTTGTAAAAAAGGAGTCTCCATCTTCCTTGTAATAAATTGAACCACTATACAGAATGTGACCAAACACCCTAATTTTTTTGCCAGAATACCAGAACTGTAGGACAGGATAGATTTTGGTACCTTGGTCTGGCATGACCCTAAAAGTGATCATAGAATTCTGCTGTGTCTCAATTTTTCTAAAAATTGAATCTATGGTGCACTCTCCACAACCCATCATCACCATCATGTTATCATTCTCAGAATAGTTATTAAAGGTCACAAGAGCCCTTACAAATGTGCTAAAGGAAGCAATTCATAACTGCAAAACACGTTGAGATCCATAACTGAAAGAAAACAGGGTAAATTATTAACAATTGTTTTAATATATTTTTTTTCTAGATTTTACTGGGTTTTAGTATTTGCCCAATGCCAATCTCCAATGCAGATATAATGTATCTGAATAAAATGGGACTAAAAAAAGATAAAGTCTAGAGTAAATTAACAGCTGTGGAAGTTTTTATGTAGCAAATTCATATCAGACATTTATTGTGGTTTAGCTCCTTTCAAATTCATCATTGTACTAAGCCTGAAATATATTGTCTGGAAAAGTCACTGGAAAATTGATGGATGCTCAGTTTTATATAGCGTATTTAACCTCATTTCTGTGAACCTACAGTTCTTTATATCAACGACTGATCAGCAACTTACATCTTAATAGAATTCTTCATTCTCCATCTGGACATAACAAAGCCATTTGCAAATTGCTTTGTTGTTTTTAGGTGATAAAAAATAAATGTTATAGGGAAAACTTGGAGCAGATTAACTGCAGTTGCTAATATCAGGTGACAGGCTTCCCTTAATTCTGACAAGGCAAAACCATCTCTCACAACAAGTGTGATGGTGTTAAATTGAGAGATAACTGTATGTCACCAAAGCCCAGGAATTTGCTTGTTGGAGTGTTTAAGTAAAGAAGATTTGAAAAGGATGCAGCTCTGATATAAAGTCCTATCCCTCTCTGCAGGCAGATGAATGTGTTTTCTCTGTGGTAAAGAAAAATAAATGACAGATTTGTACAGAAAACCAGGAAACAAGCAAAAAGTCAGGGAGGAGGGGTTAGAGGTTACGGCTGCAGAGCAGTCACAGAATGAAGTTTAACTGGAACAGATGTCTTTACCACAGTTGCCATTGTACAGCAGAATTACCATCCTCTGTGGGTGATGGTTAATGACACAGATTAGGCTATGAAAAGGCTTTTCACCAACCAAAAGGTCTGTTCTAGCACTTCTTCACAAATGACACTTGTCTAACACATTCTATGAATTTACCTGTTCAGAGAACTAAACTGGCAGAAAACTGGTAAAGTTTTTATGAGCACAGTGATAAGTCAAGGGAAGCAGTAGGTGTGAAACAGTTTTCAGAAGCAGCTGTCTATTTGATCAGGTTAATCACCTGTCACATCATACATAGAACTACAGTGAAACCCAATGCAATATCTTAAGCTGATGTTCATGAAGCACAGCTACCTGGAAGGGCTGCCATTTTAAAGATGAAGAATAGAGATGGTGATATTCACTCCTTAGAAGATTTTACATCCAGAATCTAGCTGGGAAGCACATGGTGGCACTTTCCATGAAATGGTGACATACCAAGTGAAACAAAGGTGTCAAAAATATGCTGCTGGAACATACATGGTGTATTATTCCTTTAACTCTCTGCCAATGGTTTTTCCCCTTCTGGTCAGTCCATGGGTATTTTCTAACATAACTAAACAAACCAAGACTCAGGAGGCCCAAATTGTAATGCTGAGGTTTACACTACCATGAGAAAAAATAGTATTTTGATAATATAAAATGTTCAAAATCAATATTATCTACAAGAAATTCAGAAGGGACCCCCCTTGACTGTGTTTCTTTAAAGGATATCCAAAGGTATCCAACATCTTTGGAATCTGATGAGAGGTGATTACCAGTCTTCCTGGGACTTCTTGACTTGGAGAAGATAACTTGATACCCTGCAACATTAATGCTCTGAAATGCTCAGAGCATCCTGCATGAACCTCAATATGTAGTTTAAATCTACATGTAGAGTAAAAGATTTCTGTGGACTTTATTTCCATTCCCTACTACAGCGCCAACACTGCAGGAAAAAAATGACTGGTTGTTAAGCTGCATTGCAAGCCCTGTTTAATAAGGATGAATGCATATATGACACTGAAAGAGCAGAGCTGGATTTGACAACAGGGGAATGTTTTACACTTAGGATACTGCCACTCAGTAAGCTCTTCTGGTTCTGCACTGCTTTAAAGGAAATAACACAGCTTCTGCAAGCAAGAGGGGAGGGACATTTGAAGTATGAAGCAATTGTATAATGACAATCTGAAACCTGAATGCCAAATCCTCAGTCATTTCTACTCTATCATCAGTTGTGTGGTGCTAAGGGGTCTATCTGCTAAAACTCTGTGTGTGTGTGATTTCCCCTAAGTGACTCCCACTGAACTAAAAGTGTTCTGTATTCTGCTTTGGTAACTCAATGCCCAGAGATCAGCCTGCTAATGGACAAGAAGCATGGAGTTTTTAGGGGTTATAGAGGTAATTCAAGCCTAAGACACAAATATATATACCAACTTGAGGTCACAGATAGGAAGCAGCACAACACTACTTAAACTATGACTTTCCTGTAACTGCATGCTTGAAGCTTTAGTATGAAATAGTATCCTATAAAATTACCTTTAGGAGCTAAATGGTGTAGCAAGGTACTTTCATGCCTTAGTTAATCTTCTCCGAACAAAAACTAATGGTAAAAAAACATAATTTAGGTTAGTATTATTTTTTAACTATATTATCATTGTGCCTATTTTGGGTTTCTCTATGGCAGGTAGAGAAAAAACAGATAATGGAAAGATAATCCCTTGTTCTGCCAGTGGGTGAACTAGAAGCTGTAATAGATATGCAGCAAAACCAGTAGAAGCTACCAAAAAAACTGACAAGTGTCTGGATAAAATAACCTTTGTTAACATTAGGATTACTTTTACTCTGTGTATCCAAAATACCAATTTCTGAAGTATGTTTTGTTTCATGCCTCTGCCCCCAGTGTCTCTTCAGTAGACAATTCAGCTGAGCACTACAAAATTCCCTGCATTTTATTCTTGTACAGGCTGATGTTATGCTTTGCCTGCTCATAAGCAGGTATTTCTCACACTTCTTTCTGTTCAAAGCATGGCTGAAACCAGGCGGAAAACAGTGAGGCAAGGTTTTGGAATCTCTATTGTTGTTTGCACTAAAAGAGCTTAGAATTCAAGGTACTAATTGTATCTTTAGAGAAGAGTCTAACCAATTATGCATATTTCACTGTGGCAAAGCACTACGCTATTGTGTGGGAAGCCTCAGGAGCCGAGACTGTAGGGGGTTTATCTCTTCTTTCCAGTAACTCAGAAGAATAAAGGATCAAAACTAAGTGCTTTATCTAATTGTAACTCAGATAGATAGTGAATTCAATGTAATGTCATCTGGTAAAGGCCAACTATTTGCCTAAGGATGTGGAGCCTGAGGGAGCAATGGAAGTGAGATGAATATATAGTCAGTCAAAATGCATATTAGCATAGTTTGAATTTATTATTATAAATGCATTGTAAATTTTAAATGGCTAGATTATAACTGTGTTTCTTTTCTTGATCTTCTTAATATATATTCTGGTGCCAGATCTTTCAGCTGTTTCATTGCAATAAGGATAGAGCCTTGTGTCCCAGTTTTCCTGTGCTTCCCTATACCTTTTTTGGTGGACAATAAGCTGGCAGTTCTTTTCTTCATGTATGCATTTGTGCACACGGGCACAAATAAATGAGATTGCTTAAAAACATTTCCATGTGCTTTTGTCTACCTAATGTCTGCCCAACAATAGATACATTCCCTTATATCTCAGTCTTGGTTTTCTCAAGCCTTCAGTGGTTTTCAGATTTAATGTACAATCTTTTGAGGAGTCCAAGACATACATGACTTGCAAATCATTGAATCTACTTTTTCCAGCTATTGTCTTTAGTTCAGGTGGATCCATCTCCCCACATCTCTCCCTCCCATGAAGTTCAAACATTTTAAAGGAAATCACTGAAGCTTAATAGCTTAATGAAAAGTTAATGAGTTAAACTGAATGATGAGCTGCCTGAGTTTCCAACTTCTGAACTTAGGCTACATTTTTCTCAGTCCTATTCTGGATGCAACTCACCCTTCACTTTACTTTTGACAACTACTTTTAGTTGCCCTGTGTAGAAAACAGTTTCAGTTTTGTACATACAAATCTCTGCCACAAAAACTGGATATGTTCGAAATAAAACAAAGCCAAGCCTCATCTTAAATGTAATGAGGAATGGAAAGTTATTCTGGATTTCAGAGAAATCAGATTTGATTGGAAACTTGTAGTTTTCAGAAATCCTCAGCCATGAAAGCATTATTATACTTTGGGAAAAATTCTATCACTATTCATGACTCTCTGGTCCAATATGGTCTTGCACAAGCCCTCACTTGACATCTGCTTTAACTTAGATGTCAAAATATAGATAGTTCCACTGTGCTTCTGTTACAAGAAAATGCCTCTGGATGGTAGTTCATCTAATCTTAAAATAGTCATACACAGTAAACCAGAAAAAAATGCTCTCCTGTCTGTGTCTGCAGTTCAGCACCCATCTAGCTCAGCAATTTTGGCACCTTGTGATGGATCATATTGTCTCAAACTTTCAGTGCGCTTGTTCATTAGATTTAGAAGGGGCTGTCTGCTCAGCACTGCTGTATGGGGTGTGTTATATTGTGTATGTATGGGGAACTGCTATGTTGTGAGACTTACACGACGCTGAAAGTCCCTGCTCTGCATAGTACTACCTGATCAAAGGTGGAAGGGTTCAACCCTGGAAACATGGACATTGTGGATGTTGGTCCAAAGAGCATCTCACCAAGGCTGCTATGGAGGATTCCCTGGGGCCTCTTTCCCTTATGCAAAATGCTGCCAAACCAGACAAGAGAATGTCACATTGCCTCATCTCTCCTAATCTGCTCATGCTCAAGAAAGTATTTTTCTTCTGCTTAATTAAAGAGCATCACAATTGCTGTGACAATAACTCTTTTTAAAATAACAATGTTTATGCTCTTACCCTTCTCTGCACCTTCCAAGTCACATCTATTCATATGATATTTACGACCGAATTTGTATTTCAGTGTTGCCAACTTTTATGGGCTCATGTCTTCCTAAACTAGCGGTGTAATTATAACCGTCTACCTCCTGGTATTTATTATTAACATGATTATAATGAAGTGGGCAATTATGCAGTCACTGGTTTCTCCTGTAATCACCAGACCAGCCCCCTATGGAAACTGGGTTCAATAACATGTCACTCGAATGATAAAATCTTAATGAGTCATCAACGAGATGCAGAATTGTGAGGCTTAGCAGAGTTCAAGTCCTGTTTATCATAAAAATGGAGGGACATGAGGCTGGGTGAGAAGAAGAAATAGCACGGAATGGAGGGATAGATACTCAGTGTGATTTGCATTACCTCAGTTGGACCTCTGACAAGTAAAAACCGCTGAGGATCAGCCCCTCATCATTAGCACAGTAGTTGTAAACCCTTTATTTTGATATACAGACCTATTTTCACACACTCAGCTGCTACCTGGCACCTGCTTAATTCAGATCATGCTGGAGATGGGACTACCTCCTCCCTATCTGGCCCCAAGTTCACCTCCCCATCCTCCTTTCATGAAGACTGCCTGTGATAGGAAGTGATTTACAGAAAAAGAGTTTCCAAACCCTCTGGCATCTTGGATCTGCTTATACAAGCTTGTCTTGATTAATTCAAAATTCTTCTTGTTCTAATAATCCTCCCATTTCAAAGCTTCTTTGTAGTTCCTTCACTATCTTTTGTTGGCATGCAAACGAGAAACCTCAGGTATGGGTGTTTAAATTTTTTTATTCTCCCTTTTTTTTCACAGCCTCATAAGTTTAGGAAGCTGTGATATGCTCTGGCTTTTTCTTTCCCTGAATGTATTCACCATGTTATTAATAATTCATATACTTAAGAAGGGAGGAAAAAAATAGAAGATTACCCAAAGCCCTGTTAGACATAGAAAAGTGACAATGCTTCCGGAAAAAAGACTGCAGGTCAAGTTCAGACTTGGGAAAAGCGGCTGCAATACTATTGAGCTACTTCCAGATTATTCATAACATCAAGGCGGTATGTCAGCTACTCAATAATGTATCCTGCTCCAACCTTCAATTAACCTTTTTATTCTTAAGTATTTAGCTGGGTAAGTCACGCAAATTAATTTATTGAGAAGCTAATAAACAGTGAGTCATAGGAATCAGGGTGATTAGATGTTTAGTTATATGGTTTATTATTTATTTAAACTGTATTTTGATGAATTATTGAAGCTTTAACATTAATACTTTTCTTCTGAAGTACTGTTGAGATTTTTTTTCCATGTACAGAGATGGTTTTCTAAGAGCTGCATATGACATGATTGAAGGCATGTGAATTTTCTTCAGTAATCTGATATTTCGGTACTTCATGGCCTTGAGGCACAGCTGTTATTCCCACCATAAGCAAGGAATTGACACAAAAATAGAAAAAAGGAGCAATTCAGGTATATAATCTAGAAGTACTTTTTCAGATACCTTCAGCTGTCCAAAGCATCAATGGAAGAAGAGGTAACATGACAGAGGACTTAAAAGAGAAAAATCTTTCTGCTGCTTCAGGTAAGGTATCCCAGAATCTCTGCATTGGTACTATATATATGCACAGTAACTTGATGTGTGCATGTGTGGTCTTCCCTTGCAGCTGGGGAAGGTATTTCAGCTGAACTAATGAGCAAAGTCCATCTGCATGAAAACTTCCCATAAATAAGCAGAAGTAGGGCAACCACCTCACCCTTTGTAGTGAGTGAAAGAGAGAAGTTAATAATAGCAGAACTTCAGACCTAACCTGCTATAACCCACAACCCTAATCTGGTATATGTCTCCATCCTGTCATGCAAAATAAACGGCATCTGATGACCATGTCACTAATGTACGGCAGAGAATAACCACCCTATCGTCTAATTTAGCTCATTTAGAGCTTTCTTTATGTTTCAATTTATGCTGTTATGGATTTAGATTTTGTATTGCAAACTTGACAGCTGAAAGCAGAAACAAACCTTCTGATTCATGGTGTCAGACACTGGGTTTAACAGGTCTAAAGTGGCTGTGTGAACTGGCAGATTCCTCCTTGTGTTTTCCAGCTCCCAGTTATTCCCCATAGTTCTAGATGTACAGGGTCTTGGAAACCAACACAACATAGCATACATACAAACAGACATAACATACCTTTGCACATATATTTTTTCTGATGGTCTTGAGAAACTGTCTGCCTTAGGATTTATGAATAAAGATGAGTGACTGTGCAATTTTCTTTTATAAAATGTAAGTCTCCTAAAAAAGTGAGAAAAGTAAGTAGTTACTGTTCCCTATGAACATTGTTGATCAGTGTCATGAATAATGCATGTTTCTCTCCTGAGTCCAGTGTCCTCTGGCATTTCTCAAGCAGTAGCTCAATATTTTCTACCACTCTGATAAATCATTCAATAGGGAAAGGGTAAGTCCTGATTCTTGAGCCACTCTTCAGAGGCAGTGACTGATGTGGTTTGTCGAATGGCTTAGTTTTACATTCCACAGCTGAAAGTCTGACATCCAAGTCTTTACAGTTCACCAAGGTCACAGGGACATCAGAGTTGTGGAGTGTGCTTTCAGCTTCTTGGATGGTAGGAAGCAGCTTGAAATTCAGCAGGAAAATTTCTGCTCCAGTACAAAACCATTTTTTTCTGATGTTTTTTATCTTTTTCTTTGCAGAGCTATGAGATAACAATGGAGTCCCAAGGAGATATTTCTTTCTCTAAGGAGAATTAGAGGTCAGATATTTCTATAATGTTCACAATATCTATGATAAAAGCTGCTCAGTGAAAATAACCTGTGGTTTTCTTTTCAGGACTGAATCTATTCTAGACATCTCTTCTATATACATTGTGAAAAAGATTGTGTAGGACTGTTGGAGGAATTCTGCTATTCACAGATTATGGGTTAACTAAATAATGCTTTAGAGAAAAGTAGTATGGTTTCATTTCAAAATGAGTGGTTTCAAACCATTTTTTTTTCATACTGCTATACAGTACAACTTCCCTTTAGTTCCCAAAGCTAAATGAAATAATGAAGTAACCATGCTGAATATAACTTAACCTCTTAAATTAAGCTTTTCTTTCCATATTGGAAATCCTTCTGTTCTGTATTTTATTTGAGGCCAGAAGCAGCAAGTTTGCTACAGAGAGATTATTTGTAAGATATTCAAAGCAAATGAAATTCGAATACAGAATCATGAGCATTTGTGGAAGAAAGAACTGAAAGGTTCACATTGTTTTCATGAGGGATCAAAGATGAGTCTAGTGTCCTGTGCATCTATCCAACCAAAGGTCAGAAAGAACAGTCACAAAGAACATTTGGCACACACAATAAAAACGTCGATGAAAACTCTCTGAGAATTACATCTGACTAATGTAAAAACTTTTAAAGTCTCAAAGAGCATAAAATACATTTGAAATATTCATACAGCAGTATCAGAAAAAAAACCAAAACAACTACCAAAACCAAAAAAAAACACCCCAATGCAGAAACGAAACCAACACAACAAAAAACAATATCAAAACTTAAATCTTTCTTCTGGGAACATTTTGACACATAGAGACAGATCTGAGGATGATGCAAGGATATAAAATTAATCAAAAAGCTTTATAATTAATGGCTGCAAATAATGTAAAAGATGTGCCAACTATCCCTTGCCTTAAAAGGATGGAAATAAGAAATAAGCAAAAAGGCTTTCCCTCGTCTTAATGCTTGCTTTCTTACTGACATACCAGTGTAAATAGGCCTTTGTTTTCTGGAAATTTCCCATTGCAAACTGATTTGAAGGTGGACAATGCAAAGCAAGCTGAGTCCCCAGCTCACTCGCCTCTCACAGTTCTAGTTAGGTTTTTCGAGTTTTCTCCTATCAGCTTGAATGTGTTGACTGATATCTTATTTTTATTCAGGTCTGGTATGTGTCAGTGTTGCAGCCTGGAGGAAGTATCTCTTCTGCAGAGCTGAGTAGGGAAACACTGGAGGAAACTGTACTTATGAGACAAGATAAAGAGTAGATTATTTTGCACTGATTTTTGCTTTGACTTTGCCTACTCATGTGTCTGAGAACAGAAATGCAATAAAACGGGTTGGAAGAAAAAAAATTATGTGTCAGGAATAGGCAAAGTTGCGAGGTGATAATGCAGAGTGTAATTATGATGTTGCAGAGTTTAAAACATCATCTTTCCCCATGGCGTACAGAGCAATGTCCGTCAGTTTTCACACAAGAGGGCGCTCTTGGAATTTTAAAAGAAAGTGGGCTCTATTAGAGCCTTCTTTTACCTGCATGTATATTTTAACATGTCATTTTCCAAGCTGTCATGATTACTAAGGTTTTGCCTCAGAACCTTAGGAAGTGGTGTCTCCCTTCTATATTTACCGTCACAATGATTAATACAAAAATAACTGTTCGTATTACAACTTTTAACCGCTAAATCCACTCTGTAAGAAGGGATGATTTGCAACAAAGCTTAACAGCACAGACGTGCAGATTTTGATAACAGCTGTGTAAATAGTGAGTGATCACTCTTGTGTAAGATGTAATATTTGAATAGTGTCATTCAGAAATATGACCTAGTTCTAGTTTACTGACAGAGCAAGTCCTTATATTGGGAAAGTATTATTTCTAGTACATGGAGGAAAGCATCAGCTTTGAAGCTAATGTAGGAGAAACTCCAGTGAGAAACCAGAATCTCCAAAGAAAAAACACAGTGTGAGGGTTGTTCTGTAAGGAGATCTACCTATTTATCTGATCTATCTATTTATTCATTTATTTATTTTTAAGCACATTAGTGTGTTCAGTTGAGACCATTGTGTTGGGTTCGGTCAAAACAGGGTAGGATGTCAGGTTTGTAGATGAAGAACTTGCAATGCGATAATAAAATATGGTGATACATTAGTGAAAGGTGAAAATTCCATTTTCTACTGAGTTCATGTCATGTGTTGTCACGCAGGTTTTTTGAATGCTCACTAGTCTGGTTATGATTCAATCTGGATGACATGAAACTGAAAGGCAGTGTAGGTTATTAGCATCACCCTCTGATATCCCATTTCCACGGTAAGAAATGTTAAAATGTTAAATGTTAAGAGAACACCAACTTCCTTGAAAGATCAGTGTGTTAAATTTGGTTCTTGCTTTTTGGAGCTTATGAGAGCAGGTCCTTCCACTTCTCCAGAAATGTCAACACTTTCCTATAAGTTTCTTAGCTCCTACCTACGCTGTTTTTAAAGGGAGAACATTTGCTAAACAGAGTACAAACCATAGTAAAGCAGATCCTAATGCATTAGTTTTGGAATGCAGGATTATACCTCTTATGAGTACTGAGACAGGCAATATTTTTCTCTTGATGTCTGGACATGCAGATTGGTGCCCTGTCTTTAAGGATAGGGAACTGTGGAGGCAATCAGTCTCATCCTCACTCACTTTCTAAGTGAACTATTCTATGTATTGCAAAATTACTGTGTAAACAGCCATAAATAATCACGTTGCTAGTGCTATAGCTACACAGTCCTGGTAAGTTTGAGGATATTTTTCAGTGTCTATAAAAATGAATGATTGCTTTTAGTATGGTATTTAACATTCAACCTCTATTTTCCCCTGGTAATGAATTCTGTGGCCTAGTAAGCTAATGCGTTTAAAAGTGCTTGCTGTTAATTCACTTGTTTTGCTTTATCTTCTGTCTTTCAGATTCAGTCACTGGTCTTGTTCTTCCCCTATTCATAGACTTACAGGACTGAAAAGGACCTCTGATCTTGCCTTAGGGCAAGATTAGCTACATTGGTCCTTTGCATAGATGATTGTCTGACTAGTTCTTAACACCTTCCTTAAGGAAGGTCTTGCAGGTTAAAATACTGTATTTCATTCAAGTTTGAAAATGTTGTCCTTATTGGTCTTGCTGAAGCTTAATCCCTTTACTATTTGTACTGTCTAATGGGCACAAAGAACAGTAACCTTTTACGTATTTGAAACATATCGCATTGTCCTCTCTCCTTTGAATTAATTGGAGTATTTACCCTAGTCTTTCCTCATATCCTTTTTTAAATCTCTGCTCTGATCATCCTCACTGCTGATTATTGTCTTTATTCCTCATTTAATTTCCATTTGTTTGATGAGTTATGCTCAGAAGTTTTATAGTCTTGCAGTAAAACAAAATATTTTGTTGATACTTTTTAATAGAAGTATATTTCAGTTTTGATGAGTTGAGTCTTAGATTTCCTTTACAAACCAGCTAATCCCATATGTCTCTATCAGTTATATGTGCTCCATCATAGAAATACAGTTCTGTTTGTTCTAAAATTGGGATATCAGAACTTTGTACCATTTGCTGCCAGTTTAATAATATCTTAATACTTTCAATAGTTGCCACACTTGCACAATGTAAATTGATAATTTTCTTTATCTTTAATCCAGCATGACCAGGAGCTGTAAAATTCCCCTCACACTAATCCTTAGCATTAGTAGTTATCCTGAAAGTTAGCAAAAATACATTAATTACTTTTTTCTGCATCTATTACACTCCTCAAAATTCCCCTTTTTTATGGGGAGTATTGAGTTTGTGATTGAAATTTCTGTAGTACCTAGACTTCTTTGCTTAACCTAGATCATTAGATGCTATAATCAGATGTTGCTGCTCTACTCTTTAGTTAGGCTACTGTTATTTACTTTCCAGTAGAATTTTAAACGTAGCAATAAGATGAAAAGTGATGTTTTGTGGGCTTTTTTTGAGGAACAAAAGACCTAATGTTTTCCAACTTCTTGATCTGTCAGATCGAAGTGGGTGTTGTTAAAAACCAGCTTGTCTTTTCATATTTGTTTTACATTGCCTGCTTCTTGCCATGACTTGCGAGAAACAGCTCTCTCTTGCTTCACATTTCCTAAATCTTTATTTTATATTTTCTGATCTGAGGCCCAGGAAAGCACAACACGGGAGAAACAATCAAAATGTTAATGTAATTTTCAATTACTTTGAGTCCAGCGTTAGTGCTCTCTCTTCCTAGAGAATGACCTTCATTATTGTCCCTGCTGGGAAGAAATCTTCCTTAAGCAACTATAGGCCATAACATGCCGCTGTTTTTTAAGCAGAATTCCCAATTGGTTTCTTCAGGGAGTTCCACTTAAAATGCGACATCACGACAGAGCTCAGTCTAGTTACATATATCAAATGAAAGGATGCAATTCCAATACGTACTTGAATCTGGCGTCTAGGCTCCACTGGCCACTAGAGGGAATGAGAGATCTCAGACTTTCCTTTGCAAAAGAAGGGTTTTTCTTATTAGCTTTATATTAATCTATAAGAAATAACTCATAATCTTTATCTTTTTCCATCATATGAACATTAAGCATGTGCATAAATGTTTGTAGTTTTTAACTCCACCGTGTGTTTTCTAGATCTTCAACAGAAACCAGGTTGGTCTTGCAAGCCATCAATGCAAACCCAAAACATCCTGATTGAAGAGATGTGGGTTTTTTTTTTCCCCCCTCCTCTCAGAGAGCTCTAGAACTACCGGCAAAATATTGGATTAGTGTTGCAAACTGTCTGGGCCTTCATGTATAATACTGTCAGACTGTTTATGCCAGCCACTAATGACTACAGAAAAGTAGACATTTTATGTTACTGAAAAATCTAAATTACATCCCAGACAGGTTGACACTGATGCTCCAAAGTGCAGGTTTGCAAAATGATAATTCCTATTCTCAGTAGAAAAAGACGTCAAATTCAGTTTCACTTAGGTACTGATTGTAATTTGCCTTTTAGCTCTAGGATGCTACAGAAACAATCCACTTGATTTGGCTCTTGAGGTGTCTTCTCTTCACTTTTTGTTCTGCCTCTACATAAGTGTAGTGTACATAAGCTCATGTGTTCCTTTCAGTTTCTAGTTACCCATTCTCTTTAAGCATGACTTAGTCTTACACAAACTCAGTATTTTCTGTCTTTTAGCTGTCACTAATCCTGAAGATGCATCATGAATTGAGCATGGGAATGTTCGAAATAGATCAGTGCTCCGAGTAATTGGTATGTTTTAGGCTTGCAAAAGGGTTAACAGGACAGGAAAAAACCCAGTGTTTTCTGGATTGAAGTGAATTTCATAAGACTCAGTAAAGTCTCTGCATTTCTTTGAAGAAACTGGCTGAAAACCTAGCTTTTGAAGGTTAGAAGAACTTAATCTCCTACATGTATTTCTATAGAAGCTAACAGAAGCACATGTGTGAATAGGAATTGCGAGATGGGTGGTTCATCAGTGTGGAGTTTGTCCTCTATTTATCCAGGATGATATTATGTGAAGTGATTCAGCAACTTAAAAAAAAAAAATAAATTAATTTGATGCTATACTCTACATCTGTCGAGTTTCATACTAATGCTAGTCCCAAAGTGCTTCCAAGAATAGCCATCCAGAGAGAATAATATAGCAAACACAACAGATGAAACGCTTGATTTTAATACCTGTTTTGAAACGGGAGGAGGAGTGATATCAGGCAGAAAGTCCCAGTAAGAAATCCCAATAATGAGAGATTTTGAGGTGTGATGATAGTAGCTAGTGTAATCGCAAAAAATGGTAAGCGTGCTGTTGCAGCCTTTTGAAGATGAATAATGTTACATTTAAGAAGTAACTGAGGATGAATTTACTGATAAAACAACTTTTATAAGGTCTTCAGTATGTACTGGCACTGGTCCAAATAATCTAAAAGAAATATGTGCCTGCCCCAACATAAATAACTTTGGGCTGTTTTATGACTTTCAAAGTACATACTAATTTAAGAAGAATAGATTTAGATATCTTTTGTTCTGAAGTAAGTCTCACATAACCTCAGTATATACAGCGTATATTTGGATCACTTGTGACTATTAACATGATCCAAATTGTTACTCTGTGCAAACATTTATTAAGGCAGTATGACGTGTAGTATGCAGTTTGACAGAACTTAAAATGCCAATTAGAAATGATGACTTATTTAATGCCAACAAGGCCATACCCTGCAGTGCTTACTCAAGCAAAATTCTAATTGACACCAGTGGGAGGTTTGCTGAAGTAAGAACATTGAAGAGAGCAAAAGGCATAAGCAGAGGCACAACCTCAAATATTACTCCAGGCATTGTAAGGAGAAGCATTTTGTATTCCCTGGCACCAGTGAGAAAGCTGTGTTGCTTACAGATAAAGATTGAAAAACCAGGGATATCTCTGTTTATCCAGAATTCCCTGCAACTGTAGCTCCTTTTAGAGGATGTTTTTTGCTGAAAGCTGACTTTTTATTGAAAACTATGTTTTTATTGACAATGAAATAACTCATGAGCTTGTATGGGTTTTCCCAAAGGGATGTGGAATGGTGAAATGAAGGGTGGGAAGCGAGATGATGTAAAAAATTACCTGTAAAAACTAAAATTTTGTAAAAATCTTTTATTTTTGAAATGTCCTCATTTAGAAATTTTCTTCCAATTTTATGTAGTGAAAGCTGATTTGTGTTTGAACTAGAGACAATGTATCTAAAGAAAACATGAAGTTGCAAACAAATTAAAAATATAATTTCCATTTGTATCAGCCTTTATTTAGGGGCCTTCTGGTTCTCCACATCCTGATCCCAGCAGCTGGAAAAACCTGTTCTTTTCATTGTGAGCTTGTAAGGTATAAGGAACATCACCTGAAGGATTGTTGTCCTTCTCTGTCCATTGTTTGTTTATTGCATATGTGTGCTCTTTGAACTCAAAATAAACTGTGCAAGTTTTTTGGTTGCTCCTAGTTAAGATATGTTGACTAGACAGACAAGTTGGAAGGGTCTCCTCTGGCTTCATAGTGAGATGTTGTCCTAAATGCTTTTGACAGCACCAAAAACCCTTGAGAGCAAACCTAATTGATTACTATTGACTGATAAATTAGTTGGTTTGTTTGTTTTTGCTTTTCAGGTTGTAAGTTACTATGTATTCAGTGTGTACCTACAAGCTGTAGTGCTTTTGTTACCTTTCTTTTTAATAATTGCTTTCATTTGATAGACTACTTGCACTACTTTACTACCACTCCATGAGAGGTGTGGTAAGATTCTAACCCAAAATAGTAAGAAATGCTTCTAGAATTCTGAAGAAGACAGAACAATTTCAGACTCAACTTTTTCTGTTTATATCTACATATATGTAAACTATAGATGAAATAGATGAAAGCTTTAATGTGGCTGACAAATGAATTTGTAATGGTTTATATACTTCTCTAGTAACCTCTCCTCTACCTTCTCCACTTTGTTCTCAAAAAACAGAAATGTTTTAAGAATGAGAAAGAAATGAAACTCTGAGTTTATGTGGTCCTTCAGATGAGCGTTGCCTTTTATTGCCAGAAATACTGTCTTTTCTGCTAATTTATTGTATTGTAGTAAGCAAGTGATGTCTTGCTCAGCTGTACCATCTTTGTGGCTTTATGACTTTATTTTTAAAAATGTCTTTTGAATTCTGCTAGTTATCCTGAGGAATAATTAGATTATCTAGATCTGGAATAAACAAACTTCGGTTTAACCACAGCTATTGTTCCAGCAGCAGAGATGTCAATTGTTTTGGTTGTAAAGGATTTAACCAGAGGGCATGGGCATGTCAAAGGAACAGGATCTAAAGGTTCATGTTCCATGCAGAATAATTTTGGTTTTATTTCTTCTAGTTTTCATACTAGAGGGAAAATGGCAACTCTGCATTGGAAGGCGGAAAATTAAATCTAAAGTAGGTGCAACTGTAAATAACAGCTCTGTTTTTATATATGACATCTCTATCTCAGTGGTATCTTTCTAGAACAAAGAGTATCGAAGCTATTTCAAACCCATTTACTTTTGGTAAGTCTTAGGGTTTTCCTCCATGTTGTGATCTTGTTTTTTAAATTATGGATATTTAAGGGGAGCATTCAGTTGATTTAGAGCTCCTTACTAATCTGAGACTACATTTTAATCACTGGAAATTTTTGCACTGGATTTTGACATCAACAGTACTGTATTTTGCAAGTATTATATTATAGGAAGACTTTGTCCTAGATCACTGCTAAAAATGAGAAATGTGTAGTTACTGTAAATTCTGGGGTTTTTTTAGTAGCACAACACAAGTCCATTGTGACTAGGACAGTCATTGTGCTACCATATATCATGGTAACAGTAATAAATAAATTAGACAATAACCCTGTTTAGATTGTGCTCAAAAGACAGTTTTCATACGGATGTGTCCCTGTTCCCAGCAGCTGCTTTAAATAATGCCAAAGACTTAATATTATGCAAGTCTGTAACATTTACCTGGCTACATTTAGATTTCAGTGTTTAATATGCTTAAAAGCCAGCAATTTTTAAAAGTACATTAATGTTTTCTGATGAATCCTATGATTATACAGAACTAATTTTAAATTAAGAATTTATTTTTGTCAGCACATTGATAATAAAGGTTGTAGGTTTTGTTTGTTTGTTTGTTTTTATTAATTTTTAACTTGTAAAAGGAAACTTCAAATTTTTGCGGACTATCAAGAATATTTTCCAAATCCTGTGGTATATTGCTTATGTTGTTTCATGGAGTTTCTTGCATAAAGAAAGGTCTAATGAAATTTGGCACCATTAATACAGTGCACTGAAATACAATACTTTGTTGATCAGTGAAAACAAAAAAAGCCATCCCACACTGAAATTTAATTTTAAAATGTGAACAAGCCGTCACCAATAAATGTTTCTGTAGTACTTGTTCAGTATTTCCTTATCAAACACTTTCTACTAAATAACTGTGTGTCTTAAAAAACGAACGGGAATGTCAAGGTGTTAATTGTGTACATGCTTGTAATTTGGATTTAATGTGATGGCGGTGCTTTTGTTCTATCACAAGTATGTTTCTTGTAACATGGAGTTGTTGGGAGAGTTGACATCTATTTAGGTGCCTTGTAATCAGGGAATTTCAGGTTACAGGTCTGGTTTCGTAGATCAATCTTTCCATCAGATTTTTACGTTTTATATCTGAAAATTTAATTTATTTTATCAAGAACTGATTTAAATAGACTTTCAATCCAGGACTGACTTTGATCCATTTCTGACATAAAACCTAAACAGCTTTACCTTTCTATCACTTTTTTCATGGATGTGTAATAGCTTCAAGTTCTTTAAAACCCACAGTGATTTTCCAATCATATCATTTTTCTTGGTTCCTGTAATTCAGCAGTGCAGGTGAAAAGATTAAATCTGTGTGCACATGTTTTTTTTCTTATGGTTGACTTCAGTGTAAATTGTATGAGATTTTTTCTGCCTTTAGCTATAGCCTTTAGTTTCAGCTGATTTCCACTAGTGTTCTTTGTGGAGATTGCATTTTGGTGCATATTCAAAGACTTAAGCATGTGTATGCATGTCTGCAAGGCAAGTGGCTGCTGCAGTACCTATGCTGACATTAGAGACCTCTAGTGATCATAAAATCAAGGGCATTCATAAGTGTGTTCCAGGTCAAGAACAGATTTAGCCTACAGGGCTAAAATATATCCAGTTAAAAGGGGATGTTTTGCCAATATTTCATAAATCTTTTTTTTTTTTTCTTGGAAGCTTGCTTCCTGCTAAATCTCTTGTGTGTGGCCCTTATGAAAGATGTATTTGTTAACAGAAAAGCATTTAAATGAGTTTGCTCTCCTGAAATGCAGCCTGTTTCCAAGACCTGTGCCAATTGAAACGTATCCTTCCAATAATGACTGTAGGGAGAACAAACAAACATAAGATTGAACTGTGCATTCCTCACAAAGGAGGACCCACATGAAATTTATTCCTTTTACAGCCTGAAAACTGGTGACCTCTTCTGCTCTTGCTGTTTGAGCTTTTCTACTGAGCATCCGTTTATTAGATATTGAAAATCTTTGTATTCTGGATTTGTTCAGTTTAAAGAAGAATAATTACATGTGCTTAGTGGTAACTATGCCATCTAATCCATATTAAACACTGCAGCTATATGTGTAGACTAGTCTCCAAGGGAAACAGCATTCCTATCCCTGACCCTGAACACCTCCTGGAAGTTTTGAAAGTGTCTCACTTTAATCACACCCTGTTGTTGCCACCCTAATCCTGAACTCAGATTCTCAACAAAATTACAGCTTTTTAAATGTTTGCAATGTCGTTGTGGAGTTTACCATGCATTCCAAATGATTTAAGATACTTAAATGGTATTGGAACAAATTACTGCCTTCATTATGACAGACAACAGATGAGTACATTATACCACTTAGTCTCAGCTGCTTTAACTAAAATACAGTGATTGTTTTCCATCCAGTAGTTCTGTAATTACTCTTTCTTTATGTTCACTGTAAGAATTAAGATGGCTTTTTTTTTATTTTAAATAGCACAATCATTATTATTCTTGGGCATTGTTAGGAAAATTATCAATTGTTTATTTCATTTACTTAGTGTGAGAAGAATGGTGGATTAAGTTGGGTAAAATGTGGCAACTTCTTTAACTTTCTTCTGTAACGACCTTCTCATTGTTCCTCTCCTGTTTTTTTTTTTTTTTTGGATTCTATTGAAAGATCTTTTGGAGTAATCTTCAAGAAGTTGAGCGTATTTACGAGACTGCTGATAGGATCTAAGCTTGTGATTCTGAGGAGTATCAAATATCTAACATATTCATCACTAAATATCCACCTTGGCTTACCGGTTAAAGAAAGCAAATTTGATGCCCCTGTTAAAAAAAGGACCAGTTGAGGTTTTAATTAACATGCTCTGGTACAAGATTCTGCCTCTGGGGTTTACAAAGATCAGAAACACTGTTGCTGAAGTTTCATGACATCCAGAAAGATGTCTGCAAATATCCATTGTGAGTGTGTTGTTCAACTTCCTTCCTGATTCCAGTCTTTCCAATGGTGCTATTTTACTGCTGGGTGGATGTTCCAGTGATCAGATCTGAAGTGTGGGAGGTGGTCTGCTTCAAGCAGCTCTACTTTCATTGGTATGTTGACCAAATTCACATTAATTTCGTATCAATTTCAAATAAACTAGAAAATTCTGTCTACTGTACTGTCTTCTCTGACAGACGGTGAATACAGTGTCTAGAGGGCCTCCATATTCTGTTGCCTAAATAAAGGCATAAAATTAGTGCACTGATAAAAGATGCTGTTTGAGAACTGTGATCTGAATTGTCTACTGTGCAAGAAAGGATTTGTAAATGATTCTTTAAAAATATCTTTGTATTTCTAATGAAGTGTTTGGAGTAACTAGCACATGCTGGCACAAAATGTCAGCATTTTATATTAGTAGGATCAGAAACCTTTCCAAAGACAAGTATTTAATGACATACTGTTATATCAGTGCTTTGCTTTTGAAGGAGCTCTCAATGAGGTAATGCATCTGCATACAGATGCAGGCACAGTGGCTGTCTGAAGCAGTTGAATCTGGGACTGATTAATCAATCCTACCACTCGATGCATGGGTCGCACTGGATCTGTGCTTCTGCTGGATCCAGCTTGTAAGGATG